>JAAXCT010001085.1:0-240828 GCA_012490785.1 Eragrostis nindensis
TTACCAGTACATCATTCACATTCTGAACCGCTTCACACACACTTTCCCTACTATTCTCCCTCTGGGACGCCATGATTCCTCCTGGGTACACTGGGTGCTGCTCAAGCCACCATTCGCTGGCGCATATAGTAGAATTCGCCATCGCCTGCGCTCTGCTGCAGCTCCCAATCACCTCGTCCCCCAGCTTGACCAGCAGGCTCCAGCTCCTCAAAATCTTTCGACCTTCATCTCCACTCCTGTATCCTTGTCCATCTCCCACCCTGCAAACAAATGTAATGTTCTCATCATCAGCCATATACTATCTACTCCATAAAACTGCACTATTATTAGTGTTCACAACCACTATTTTCTTGTTACAAATCCACCATCTGGCTACGATTCAAAAGCAGTGCCAATATTGATCGACAAACCTGGGCAACAGCACAATAAAAATAATGCCTAACACTTTCTGATTCTCTACAGAACACACATGTCACATCTTCTACTTTCTATCTTTTGTCTAAATTATCCCGTGTAAGTAACTTGTTGTTCATCAACAGCCATAAGGAAACATGGATTCTCGGGTGGGGCACACTCAAGTTCCATACAGCTTGGAGAGTGTATCAGCATTACCCCTCTATAAGAAACTATAGCATACAAGATTGCACGGATATTTTTCCTGTAGATTCAAGGCCCATATCATTTGGTTTTCATCTTCACTGTAGGCAAGGCTCTCAGCTATGGCTACAAGTTCTAGCCATAGCTGCATGAACCTTTCCGACAATACTTTTCTCTCTGGACAATTTTGGGGGTAACACAAATGGCTGTTGATGAAGCAACTCAAACGGCGACATTCTTCTCGCCTATCCCTAAAGGAATACATTGTATTTTTTTCATTAGGAGGCTGTAATTATATTATTTTTTAGCATTTTATGGAATGAAAAAAACGTCTTCGGATTCGGAGCAGCAATATTTGAGTTGGAGCTTGATCGATCAAATAAAACACATGAGGCAGCTTAGCTTCAACGAAGAGAACACCTTGTCACGCATCATCAAGCGCATGAAGCTGTAAGAATGCCGAATGGGCCTTTCCTGTTGTTGGCTAGTGACACATTGACCCAATTCCTAAAGCTCAATTCCTTAGTAGTAGTGTAAAAAGGGATAGTGCGTCTTCTTCGTCGTTGGACACCAACAGGCAGCCCTCGCCATTGCGGACGACCGGACCTCGGTCCAAAGCTCTAGAAGGAGATATGGGAGAGAAGGGTTACTTGACAGCGGCAGAAGGTATGGTGGAGGCCCAACCTCGCCTGACTGAATGGTTATCCTCTGACTTGGGAGGAAGACGACTCTCGTTGCAGCCTTTTGCAGGGCGCCAGTTCACGAATTGGCAAACGAAAACCTTGCCATTGGTTGGGAGCCAGACTGCAAATATGTTTTTGGCATTGGTCCAACAGCCTATCGAGGACTCGAGAGGGGATTCGCGGAGGCTACATAGGCGGAGATCGGGGAGCGCTTTCCGTGTTTAACTAAGCACAGGTCCGAGTTTTCACGTAGGTGCAGACGCATCGTTGCAGCCGGCTCGTAATAGGAAGGCTGATGCGGACGCGAATTCACGACAGACTGAAAACAAAAATGATTTGATGACCCTCTCAGACTTATTAAGTACAAAGTAGAGATTTTTGATCGATTTATCTGGATTGCGACTTTTTATAGATGTTATTTGTGGTGTGAATGTTAAGTAGTTGATATACTATAGAAAAAAATTCCTTTCCTTATTTATTATCAGAATATAGAGTGTCATCACAGGCAACTGAAATTTCAAGTTCCTTATCTGTCATGTGCCTTTCATGATAGTAAACTATGTCACATTATATTTCTGGATAACCATATCTCTTGCAATTATATTTCTACATAACAAAATCTTGCAATGTGTTTTTCTAGAAGAGCATGTTTACTGTGATTATTTTTTCAACAAAGTATATCTCTAACAATAATTATTTTTCTGACTAAGCATGTGTCTTGCAATTATAGTTCTAATACCATACCTCTTGCAATAAAAATACCACTAATATATACTGGATGACTTTGTCTAGCTAAGCATGTCTTTTTTTACATTATTTTACAAACAAGTTAAGGCTATGTTTGGATTCACCTCCTAAACTTTTAGCTAGCTAATTTTAGTCAATTAGGATCCAAACTTGGCGACTGAAATGACTAAACTTTAGCCATCATACCTTCTAAACTTTAGCTCATAGTCACCCCACCCCTCCTAAACTTGGCTAAAATATAACAAAGGCAAGAACGCATAAAAAAGGTAAGAAAGTCCAAAAACCGGAGACATTAGTAAAGGATCCAAATAGATACATGCTAAACATTAGCTAGCTAAACATTAGCTGGCTAAATGTTTAGTTGGCTAATTTTAGCTGGCTAGAGGATCCAAACAAAGCGTAAATTCATTGCAATTAATTTTCCAACAAAGTATATCTCTACAATTAATTTTCTGACTAAGGATATCTCTTGCAATTATAGTTCTAGATAACCATATCTCTTGCAATAAAATACTACTAACATATAATATCTTCTTGCTAAGCATGTCTCCTCTCTATATATTGTCGTTTCTGGTCCAATATTTCAAATTGCTCTGCTCAATTTGCTAGAAGAGGAAGAGTACACAAGCCATGGAATCGTTTCAAGATGGTGTACCCCTGTGATACTAATATTTGTGGTTATTCTGAGCCTTGTACCCACAATATCAAGCAATCACGTTGATTCCAATATGATATCTGGCATTCATTGAATAGGGGTTCTTCTCCATCCACAAATATGAAGAAACCGAAATGGGGGCTTTGAGCGATCGGCCTAAAGTTGTAGAACATGTGAGTAACATACTACTTCACTCTTATTGTATTTTTTTCCCATAGGTTGGAATTTCATTTGTTATTGTGAAACATTATTGCATTTGTTCTTTTCCCTTTGCTAGTCTTGGAGAAACTTCAATGAATTGTTTATGGTTCTTGTTAGTTCCTTTACATTTTTAGTTTTGAATGATTTTATTTGAGTTTGTTTGTTGAACAAATTTGTGAGAGCTACATTTATACTAATTCGGTCAATCATATATTACTGATGACCATTTTTAGAGAAAAGGCTTTTGCGCCCCCCCCCCCCCCCCCCCCCCCACCCCCCCCCCCCCGCCCCCCGCTTTATTGAAAGCGCAACACGTTTTTTGCTGGGGGTTTCAACTTATAGGACAAGCATAGAATTTCATCGGGCCTTACGCCTGGGATACAGCAAAGTAAAACACTTTACTCTCCAAGTAGTTCACTATCTCGCGCATTCAAAATATTTGAGTCTTTAACAACAAGCGACTGCTATAAAGCTATTACAAAAGAGTCAGCCTATAATTACCAAGACCATGTGAAACCAACTTAGATGGTGCAAATTAGGATTTGTCAAACCTATTCTTTTCACGTCATTTAATATTTTTTTTATGGTTGAAAGGTGCAGTAGCACAATGGGCAGGTGGTGTAAATGGTCGCAGGAACACGAGACACCCAACAATGTGTTGTGTAGGTAGGGGAAAAAAGAACCAATTAAGAGTTTTAAATCTGCAGCCCTATAGGTCCTGACAAAAAGTTAACAAAACAATGAGTACTAGATGGCATGTTCTGTAATAGGTTATGTCTAGATTGATTATACTTGACTACAACTACTCACAAAACAGTAGAGGACCATGAGCATAGCACACGAGAATACACTAGTTGGATGAAAGTAGGACGATGTGAAGCATTATTCTTTGTGATAAACTGTATATAGTATGATTGCATCATGTGATCGTCTTTTTTGTGACTGAAGGAAGAACATGCTCTAAACTAGCTTAACAAGTCATTGTTGTGTGTCTCTTATTTTTTTAATTAGGATAAACACACAACAATGCAAGTACAAATTCAAATTATCACCAAGATTGTGTCATTATTTTCATGCAGCATGCAATATATAGAGCAACTTCTGAAAGTGGATACAGTGGTGGCATGGCTACTATGGATGTTTATAGTTTTCCAAATATAAAGAATGGTGAATCAACCGGTGCTATATTGTGGGTATCAAGTGAACATAATGAAGATAGCACCGGCCTCAATTGTATACAAGCTGGATGGGAGGTAAGTCAACAATATGATGCGTTTATTGAGGGTTGCATAGTCATATATGGAATTGATAAATGACTCTTTTTCTTCTTAATAGGTTGTTCCATCACTCCATGGAGACACGAAAACACGCTTTTTCATCTTTCGGACAGTATAGAATCTAACTATCTCATTGCTTTTTGCTTAAATATTTGTGTGTTTGCTTTGTATCATAACATGTAATATTTATTTGGATCACAGCTTGATGGATTCAGTGGTTCTACTGGTTGCTTCAATTTGGATTGTGATGCTTTTGTACCTGTGAATGATGCTCCTATTACTCCAGGGGATACCTTAGAAACAGGAGAAGGACACAATAAAATATCATTCAAGATCTTTAAGGTAAAGTACTTATAAATGTTGATTTTAGGTTAATTACAAATGCTCACTGTCTGGTCGTCATGGATGCCCAAACTTTCTGTTTTCTTTATCTCCACAAAAGCGCAATCAATGTTTCCTTTCATTCCATTTATGATTTTGATCCTGTACCAACGGTTTAGTACAAATATCTTTAACTTCACTAGCAATGTTGAGAATCAGTTGATGTTGAGAAAGTTCGCTCTAGACTGCAGCCCTGCATGATGGGCACGCGCGATCCACGCCCACTCGGAGCCACTTCTCCACGCACGCGGAGTGGTACCGGTGCCCGCAGGGCAGCTCGCCGAGGAGCTCGCCGTCGTCGTACTCCTGAAGGCAAACTGGGCACTGTCCGTCTTCTGGGGCCTCCACCATTTCCTCCCGGATGAATTTGGTGGCCTTGATCTTGCTGATTGACGCCTTCAGTCGCATCTTATCGCGAAAGATGGACACTACTATGTAGCCAGCCGCCGCTAAGAACAGCAACGCGGCCCCGCCAAGAAAAATGACAGTAGCCAAACTGCTGCTACCTTCTGTTCCATCTCCCTGCAAACACAAATGTGGCAGTAAAATTTCAAAGTTCTAGGGCCGTGTTTGATATGAAACTTGGGCTAAAATTTCAGCACCGTCGGGGGCAGAGTCGGAGGTGCGGACATCCTCGGAGCGGCGATGCAGAGCCGGTAGGCGCTAAAGGATGACTGTCTCAACATCAACCGACAAACGCTATCAACAGTTTGACATATGTAGTAGAACAGAACCTCGTATCCTCGAATAAGCACTAAGCAGTATTCAGGAATTAAAGATACGAAGCTGAAATTGTGCTCTTTTTACTGCAACAAACAAGTAAGACATCGACAAGTTGACAATCCTATAGATTCAGATAACCAGCAAAGAGAGAGCAATTTACCTGATTGCAGGATCGAAGTGGGAGAGCAGCGAATTCCAGAGCAGCTGTTCTGAGCCTCCTGGCCTCCAGGGGCGCCAGCAGAGTAGTGAGTGGAGGAGTTGAGGCAGGTACGCAGTGGCAGGAGATGCCTGAACACGAAGAGTAGTTCGAGTTTATGGCAGCAAACGATTCCTCTGTACACGCAATCCACATCCAAATTTGTTCATATCATTTAATTGCTATCATCATCTTTTACTGAATAAGAACATCTGCATTTAGGATGGTGTTGCGTGAGGGCGTTGATGACATCGCAAATATAGTATATATGGTAAAATTAAGATAGGGGAAATAACAGACTCAAGGAATAGTCAAGAAGAAGAGGCAAAAAATTTAAGGGTCCAACTAGAATCGTGTGCTTTGTACGAACAACATAGAAGAAGTAGCTCACCTCAACATGAAAACTGACACTTCGTAGAAAATACTCTTAGAAGGTTTAGGCACAACAAAACGTAACACTTATAAATGGAATTGCTTACACATCTGATTTATTTGTTTGTTTCAAACGCTTCTATTCTGGTCCATGCTTCAGCACTAAACTGAGCTCCACAGAATATAGCGACTCTTCAATAACAACAGTTCTTTTCCTTCAGCATAATGCACACATCCAGCAACATTTTTAGTTCCTACAGAATGAGATATTTGCATAGTATTAATATGTATAATTATGCCCAACACATCATTCTTTGCATGACCATGTCCAATGCAGGACACCCGTGAACCTCAGGAAAAAATTAGCGTACCGTTAAGATGGTGTTTTGAGACCACCGTTTACCCCAAGCAAAGTCAAAATACCTTGGGAGCTCAACTCTCTTCACTCTATCTTTGGGTGCATTCTCTGCAGTTTTGGCCGACTCAAAAAGTAAAGGAAAATAAAAAACATTACTTGGACTCTAGGTTGGGCCCGACCCAACTTGGATCTGGGTGCGGTCCACCATTGAATGGACCGGGGCCCCGTCGAGTCCCAGACCCTCTCTGTCTGTACCGCCCTTCCCCAACCGGCTTCGCGTTCGCCGGTTGCCGCCGCCGCCCTCCCCTCTGCGGAGCGCAACGAGCCGACTCCTCCAGGCTAGGTCAGGGCAGCGGTGCGGCTCCTCGACGTTGCTCCGCCTTCTCTCTGCGTCCGCCCATTCAGGCCGCAACCCCACCGGGCTGCCTGGTCCCTGACCGATCCGCCGTCGGCGACTCGCGGCAACAGCCTCGGCCGCCCGTCCCGGACTTCCTTCGCTCCCCGCCTACTCTGAGGAAACTCCGGAAGCGTCTGGCACTGCGCTAGTGCGCCGACCTCCCCCTCGTCTCCGCCCGGATACTGTTCCACCGCCGTTCGCCTGTCGCCGAGGGGAGATAGGAATTTCGAGGAGATGTCGGTCCTCATCGTGACCAGCGTGGGCGACATCGAGGTGGATCTCCACACCACCCAGTGCCCCCTCACCACCAAGAACTTCCTCAAGCTCTGCAAGTAAGCACCTCGCCGCGCCTAGGGCGTGTTCTATGTCTGGGTTCGATTGAGTAATTGGGCAACCCGGTTTTATCTTAATTGATGGGGTTGGTTATCCTCTTGACCTCTATCAAGCGTTCGACAAGGTGAATTTTAGAGTTGCAACGGGTCTGCATTTGCTCTGAGTTGTTGGAGCTACTAGATTTCTTACAAAATGATGATGGAGCTGCTATGTAGTGAGATCCTATAGCTATTGCTAAATTACCTCTATGTCTTCTGGCGTTTTCGATGTATCTAGCTGCTTAATGTTTCAGTCCTGCTTATCTGTTTCTTGGAATAATATTAGAATCCCAGTTTGTTATATCTCAGGCCAATATGAAGTTATTCCGATACATCTTATTTAATTGCTGTTTGGTCAGTTAACTACTGCACTGTCATAGAACTAACAGAGTCGAGCATATTATCTTAGGTCTAATCAGGGGACTTATGATGCCTGACTCCATGCCATTAGTTTATATTATGTTTTGGGAACTGAATTTAGCGTGTACTGTGATTACTGCATGTTCTTTTGAGTAATTCTTGAATGTTTTATTCCATTGTATCTTCATTTTATGTCACTGGTTAAGTGCTCTAAGATTTTTCCTGGCTTCTCTTTTGTTATCACAGGAATAATTGATAATACCAGTTCATGAAAATGATGATGTTTTTTAAGATGATTCAGAGACTGATTCTTTGCTCTTTTACTTTGTCCATCCAGAATGAAGTATTACAACGGATGTCTTTTCCACAAAGTGGAAAAGGATTTTATAGCACAGACAGGGGACCCAACTGGAACCGGTACGGGGGGTGATTCTATATACAAGTAAGCACATATTTGATTCAACTTTCTGAATGGCTTATTTGAACCATTTACTTCCCACCTAAAGCTCCACCCCCATGTTTTGTCGAGTTGCTCTGCACTGCATCATTGAGTAAATAGAATGTTTGATAATTGCCTGACATGGATGGTCTTGGTATAAACCTTCCTTATTTCCTACTTCTTTTTCCTCTGCAGTGATTGAATGGTTGCTAATATATCTCATCGTTGCCATTTGTAATAAATAGCCTGAAAATTTTATATTATTTCTTCAGATTTCTTTATGGTGATCAAGCTCGGTTTTTCGATGATGAGATCCGTCCGGAGCTGAGGCATTCAAAAACTGGAACCATTGCTATGGCAAGTGCTGGTGAAAATTGCAATGCCTCACAAGTACAGTTCCTGCCTACTCTGGCTATCAATCATTAATGTTTTCTTTTTCAGGATCTCATTGGAGGTTCTAACCTATTTATTTCTCCTGTTTAGTTCTACATTACCTTGCGGGATGATGTGGACTACCTTGATGATAAACACACTGTAAGTAGTAAATTAATCCATTAATTTCTTATGAACGGATTTCTTTATCTGCAAGCATTCATTTACGTGTCCTGTGAACCGTAGGTGTTCGGGATGGTTGCTGAAGGTTTCGATACGCTGACGAAGATAAATGAAGCTTATGTTGACAGTAGTGGAAGACCATTCAAGGACATAAGGTGCAATATTACCTTAGTTACAAAATAATCACCAAAGTTCACTAATTCTCCCGCATCAGTTTCCGTCTTTGTTGCTTTTTATTTATTGGTTGCTGACCTTTTGTAATATAATCGTTGGCAGGATTAAACATACATATGTCTTGGACGATCCTTTTGATGATCCGCCTCAGCTTTCTGAACTTATTCCTGATAATTCTCCCACAGGAAAGCCACGTGATGAGGTGATTCTGATATTCTTATCATGTTTATTTCAGTCCACGGTCACAAAAATTAATCACATGGCATGCCTCACTTTTTTCACCTAATTTTGGCTTCATTCACTTTAACATCCGTTTAGAGTTATGTTGGCTATCAAGAATTTCTATTTATTTGTCCATGTACCTGTTTGAGTTTTGGTTCAAATTTCAGTTGGGGCAGACAAGTTACCGACTGTACTTTTGGTTTATTTTCACCCCTTATTTGTCTGCGTACCCTATTTGGAGTTTTGATTTGAAGTTTTGGCCATGGCAGTTATTGCGTATGCATTCTTTTCGATTATGATTGAATTCTCCCTCCTGTTTCTCTGTATACTGCTTCTGCTTCAAATCTGTATTTTGATAGCCCTGTACAAGAGGCCACTTCTTGAATGCCATAGAAGTCTTTTCAGCGCGAATATGTCATGATTCTCTCCTTTTCATTGTGAATGCACAGGTTGCAGAAGAGCGCTTAGAGGATAGCTGGGTCCCTTTGGATGAAACAGTAGCTCCTGAAGAACTCGAGGACATGATCCGCTCTAAAGAAGCGCATACAAATGCAGTAATTCTAGAGGGCGTAAGTGCTGATACCAAATCAAGGTGGCATCTTATTGTTGGTGGGGTGGTACTGTGGGCATGCTTATGACTGATTAATGCCTTTTGCTTGTACAGGTGGGAGATATTCCAGATGCTGAGATCAAACCACCAGACAATGTCTTATTCGTCTGCAAGCTCAACCCAGTAACGCAAGTTAGTATCAACTTCAATTATTAGTTGTCCCGAAATTTTCCACTTATGTTCAACTTTTTTAATGCCTTCATCCTTATTTGGTGAAATTATCTGTATTTGCAGAGCTTGTATCACAGAAATGTCTTTTCTTTTTACTGCTGTGGCTATATTTCTGAATATAACTGAACTTATCTAATTGTCGTGGCCTTTAGTGTTAACAATTTTGCTCAATAGACAGAGTGATTGTGTAACTTTCACCTTTTTGCAGGATGAAGATTTATACACGATATTTTCTCGTTTTGGAACTGTGACATCGTGAGTGTCTTGGTTCTAGCTCCTTTCTGCATTACCCTGTATACTCCCTTCTTTCAATTTTTCACATTACTAATCCTTTTCTTGCAGAGCTGAAATAATTCGTGACTACAAGACTGGTGACAGCTTATGTTATGCTTTTATCGGTAAGTTTCACTCCTAGAAAATATTTGAGAAAGAGCACCATTGTGCTATTTGGCTACTTGTTCCATTTTGTTCTTACACAATAGCATCACCTTATGGAGTTGCCCAGGCATGTGTCATCCATCCCATCAGCTTGCACATGTGTGTGTTTAGGCCCTTGGTTCAGTTTATCTTTGAAGAGGCAAACAACCATTGTTGGTTGTATAATGGCTAAAACAATAGTTGAAAGGACAGCAAATAGTAAAGAGAAAAATGTCATAGCTTGTATATCATCGAAATGTTGTTTTTCTGTTCTTTTCTATAAAAATTCGTGTCTCCATTCCATACACCTAAGAAGTATAAACTTCCCATTTTTCTGGGTTTCGATTGGTATAATTTGAGAGCCGTATGTTTGCTGATAATATCTGTGAAAGAAACTTTTCTTCCTCATTGTTTATGAATAGCTGAGTTGCCTAAGGGCAGGTACAATGCTACACGTAGGTGTTCTCATAGACCGTATCATGCAATATCACGTAGGATTTTTAAATGTGGAAGAGAGAGAGGGAGGTGAGAGAAAGAGGTGGTTGGTTCGAGAAACAACTGCCTCATAAGCTAAAATCTAAGGAGTATGCGACGACTTTCACACCAATGTATGTCTAAAAGTTGCCATGCAACTCCAAATTATTCCTTTTTTTTTCATCCAAATTGTGGAGGTTATCTGATAAATAGTCTCTATATTATGTGTCATGCATGAGACGGTCTATGAGACGGCACCATTGTACTTGCCCTAATATGATATGCTAACAGTTTCTCTTGATGATATTTTGTCAGAATTCGAGACAAAGGAGGCTTGTGAACGTGCATTTTTCAAGGTCAGTAACTCATATCCCATGTGAACATGTGTTTACAGCAGTACTCCTAGCATTTATTTGCTGGCAACTTGCATGCAACAATGAAAACACGAACATGGCATTTTGGTTCCAAGCAAGTTGGTGTAGGCTAAAGATGAAACCAACCAAGAAAATGTATTTGATTGTTGCCATACTTTATTGATTACTCTTCATGAGTGAAGGAACAATGTTGCTAGTGCTCTGATAGAATTCTCTATATATATCTTTTATACTCAAATATTACTATTTTGATTCTCATTTGGCATTTCCTTCACGTATAATCCCAAAAGAACGTTTGCTTACTGAGCGGTATTGTTGTAGATGGACAATTGTTTGATTGATGACCGGAGGATCCATGTTGATTTTAGTCAGAGTGTTTCAAAGCTGTGGGGTCAGTTTAGACAAAGCAAAAAAATGCAAAGAAAGGTAAAAGGTTTTAAACAATATTTGCCTTCTATTTGATTTAGTTTCTCATTCATCTGCTTTCTCATTGCAGATGGGTGCTTTAAGTGTGGTGCCCCTGATCACCTAGCTAGAGATTGCGACAAAGATAGTGACCAGAAAAACAAAGGCCCTGGTTATGTTTTGAAAGATGAAAACACACAGCGTGGTGGGAATCACCGTCGAAGGTAACTTTCCACCCTTTTCTCCTTTCGCGCAATGTACGAGAATCTTTGAACATCGTCTCATGCTTTGATAATATATTTTGCAGCTATGATCTAGTATTTGACGATGATGGCGCTGATTATACTGATAAGAAAGATCATGGAAATGGTCACAGAAAAAAGATTCAAAGAATAGATGATCGAAGATCAGAGCTACCGCCTCGGGGTGAACGTGATAGGAATAGCCGTGAGAGACCTCACAGTGATGACAAAGGAACTAGGCATGGTAAAGAAGACGGGAGGAACCGAGGTCGGAGACATGATGACAATGACAGTTATCATAGATCTGATGATCGAAGCTCAGCTAGATTTGATGATCGTGATTACAGCAAGCACCAAAATAGGAGCAGAAATAGGGAGGCGGATGAAGATTACAGACGAAGGGATAAATCTGATGGTGAACGGCGCCATAGAGATGATGGCTATGGGAAGAGCGAGCGTAACAGGAGAGATGAAGTCAGCCACAGGAAAAGGAGCCCAGAAAGTAGGCATCGAACTGATCGAAGAGACAGTGGACACCGTGATAGAGACCCGCATCCTGATGATAGGCCCCACAAGGAAAGAAGGCACAAAGATGGTAGATAGAATTGTATACGTCTGTTTTGCATTTGCCTGTTTTCGTCAGATGTTGTAAACTGAGACATGTATCCCTAGCTTAACTGTTTTCGGAAATGTAGTAGCGTAATGATACCTTTTTTTGAAAAACAGATAACTATATTGCCCTCTTTGCTGTGTATGGGATAATTTATCCGGCATGTATTGAAATTTCATTTGTTTTGTTATGTTGAACCTTAAAATTCATCTTTTTATGGAAAGCATACTGTGACTTACTCCACGGACAGGCCTTTCATCCGTGGCTATACCAGCTGGCGTAACATCGTCCCAGCAGCAAAGGGGAATAATCAGGGATCACTACCGGAAATTTAAACTTACCCTACAATTTTCATTGAAATACTCTACAGTTTAAGTCCTACTCAATCTTTTTCCCTTTTTGAGTGGCTGATAATTCTCTACGTACAAGTTGATCCCTTGCCTTATAGTTTCAGAGATTTATCGACAACATAATTCTCAATAAACTTATTACCCACAATATTTGCGGATACTTAACCAACTACACTAGATAACATTAGCTAGAGTTGTTAATCTTGAATTGATATAAACAACGACAGCTCAAAAAAAAAAAAGGCAACAATGTCTACGCTGCCCTCATTTTTTTTGTTAAAAATAAAAAACACGCTGCCGTCAAGCCTAAGGGCTCAAGCCATGGAACATCTTGCTTGTCTCGCACCAAGACTTCATTTTCATTCCATCTGCCCTTGACACGACTTGGACTGAGGGTTACAGGTACAAGCCAACTGCTGAGAGTGAAGTGGGAAAAGGTGTGGACGATGATCTTGTCGAGTTTATTTGATGGCTTAATTGTTTGGAGATCAATTCCCACAGATGGATCAATGGGTATGCACCAACAACCCATTCAATGGGGAGTAGCTGCAGAGGAGGACGGCGTGTCACTGTTCGCGTCTCCAGTTTCAGGGGCCAAGAAAGAACGACTTTTATCTGTGCTTTTTTCTGAAAGAAAACGAAATTGGCTTGTCAGTATAAGAGCTGCTGATCCATCGCCAAAAAAAAAAAAAGAGTATAAGAGCTGCTGACGTGGAACAAGTGGCTACTGTAGTGGTCTCGGGAAGTACTACAGAACAAGGTAAAATGACATTGATAGAGTTTAGCAAGCATTTAATATGTGCGTTCGATTGAATTGAATGTGTTATGGTGATGATGCGATGAGATAACCATTAGAACTTTATATTCTACGCTTAGTAATTCTTACTATTATAACTAGTTTCGTCTCTTTGCTCTTTGGTGGTACATGGTCCAGAACTCCAGATATACGCATACGGATCGTCCTATGTCGATCGAGCCTTTTTGTTGTACATATATATGACAGATACCAATATACGCTGACAAAACCAGGTACAGCTTTGGTCTTTTTCAGGGAAGCTTAAAACTCTCTTCTTATCATAAGAAGAAGACAAACTTGTTGTATAGAACGATTCTAGAAAATCATGTTTATAAATAAAAACGCATTTTGACACAATGTACAAACTAGATATGCGCTCTGTTTGGTACAGTATTAATTGGCGTGTCGGCCAGTGCACGCATACATGTCAATTCACCTATCTCAACTCCAGAGCCGGAATGAGACTAAAAAATATCCAGATCCGGAATACCAAGGATTAATTGTGTGATGGCACATCATATATGCATAGTAGATGCTTGCACTTGAAGAAATGAACGAAAAAAACAACCTTCCTTAAGTGTAACTGGTGTAAAATAGCAGTACTAGTACGTTGCATGTAGCACGTAGGAGTACTAGTCTTCTTTACATGTAGTACCGGCAGTGTAAGCGAATTGACCAAAAGATGAACAATTTCCAAAGTCGATCGCATCAGTCATCACGTACTGGGTCGGTCCTTGTTCAATGGTTATCTCCTGCTATTAATGGGTCTGGAGAAAAATAATTTAAAGAAACAAGTCAGCAAATCATACGTAGAGTTTTAGCTAGCCACAGTGAAACCAGCGTTTGTTCAATTATTACTGCTATCAAATTCCAAGATATGGGATATCAAAATCTTGACCCAACACTAAATCACAAAAAAAAGATAGAAATACAACATATATATGAATTCAAATCCTCCACGATATACTTTAACCCGCAGATTTTCTATAAGAAAAATCAAGTATATTTGTCATAGTAATTACCTACCAGATGTCTAGCAGAGGTTTCATCTTACAGACATAAGCAAGCTTCACCGGAACCAAAGCTCAAAAGGCTGACAAGGATGACAAGCAGGTATTAGAGTGACAGCAAAAGAAGAGCGGTTCCCAATTTCACCAAAAATTTAACCACGGTTTGGTGGCCAAGGTGGGGGTCCTGTGCACATTCACACAACTTGTGCAAGCGTGTGCCTGGAGCCTGGACAGAGGCCTGAAAGAAAGAGATAGACAGAGAACTGCCAAATAACTCGTGAGCGCAGCCCCTAACCATTTGGCGCCCTCCCTCCTCCTCCCACTTCTTTTCGTGAAGCCACCACGTTTTCCCGTCTCCTTAACTGCTCCATTCCTTTCTCATCCTGCTTGCCTCTCACACTCTCTCATCCCTCCTCTCTCCATTACGTACGCAGTGCTTGCACGCAGGCCAACTCCCAGCGGCTCACGCCGAACGGGAGGTCCCAGTCCGGCGTCTGAGACTGGATTTTGATCCTGTTTCGGCGTCGTGCCGCGGGGATCGCGGCGATGGATGTGGAGGGTGGCGTGCGGGTGCAGTCCAGGAGGAGCTCATGGGTAAGTTGTTCGTTTGAGATATCTTGGTTCCTTTCTGCAATGCAACTTAGGATACTTGGATGATTCGGCTTCTGTTTGATTCCTTTGGATGTTGTCTTGAATTCACCACTGTAGCGTTCAGTTTCGTCGATGCATTTCTTTGAGAAAGGAAAGAACCTCCCTGCATAACTTCTGCCATCACTGCGGAGTCATGCGGTAGAGTTTCTTGGATTATTATTGAGTTCAACTTGCAGATTATCGATTCCTTGGTTCAGGAATTTGAGATGAAGAAAGCTTGCAGGCTAGTTTCTTGGTTCTGAATTTAGGTGGTAGTTAGTTTGACTCCTTGCTATTTCGTGGCCTTAAATATATCATCGTCACAAAATTTGGATTTTGTGAGCCTTGGACCCCGTTTGCATGTCGATTGGCATTTCTAGTGTGCAAGTAAAACTAACACGTTAGTTTGGGTAATATCGGAGGGAGAAACGACGAGAAGCATGACTTGGCAGTCAACTAGCTCGAAGAAGACCCACTGAGCCTCTCGCGGGCTTTGCCAAATGCCAACCACGAACATGATACAAAAACACTAAAGTTCATATTTTTACCACTTGTGTTTGGCGCAGGGACTACAGAAAGCAACGCTTTTACTGGCTTACCAGAGCTTCGGAGTTGTGTATGGCGATCTCTGCATCTCGCCTGTCTATGTGTACAAGAATACATTTTCTGGAAAGCTGCGCCTGCACGAGGAGGATGAGGAGATCCTTGGGGTGTTGTCTCTGGTTTTATGGAGTCTTACTCTCATACCACTTCTCAAATACATCATTCTTGTTCTTGGAGCAGACGACAATGGAGAAGGTAATCTAACAGTAGTTCAACTCTCAGCGCATTCTTCATCAGATTATCGTTTCAAATAGAAATCTGTTGCTGGAAGGGAAATCTATAGATTGGTTACTGCACAAATACGTCAACGTTGATAATGTTTCTATATATGTTCAGGTGGGACATTTGCATTGTACTCGCTAATGTGTAGGCGCTCCAGGATGGGCCTCCTAAATAATATCCATGCTGATCATGTATCTCTATCACCATACAACCACGAGGGACTTCGTGAGGAGCCGAAAAGTAGCTTGGCCATCAAAGGTTTCATCGAGAAGCATTACTCGCTTCGTGTCGTGTTATTGTTGTTTGTTCTGATGGGTACTAGTATGGTTATTGGAGATGGCGTTTTCACCCCAACTATGTCAGGTAATGAACCTAGATTAAGGATTACTCGTTTCTATTAAAGGATGAAGTCCAGGATTAAGTATTAGCAGACTTTTAAAGTTGTATGCTGTGAAGCATACGCGTATTGCTTGATGAACACCTTTTCTGTATGATTAGATTGTTTTGGGTCCACAGGGTGCAGTTTTGGTTCAATAAAAAAATTCATGTTATAAATATATTGTTCTGACCTGAATCAAGCATGATTAACTTTCATTATATGATAGACTGACATAGGGACGCTTAAGAAGTTGGCTTGTCAAATATTCCCACACTCTGCCACTGACAAGGCGACATATATCTCCTCTGTAGTGTTATCAGCAGTGTCTGGCCTGAGGATTAAGTTTCCAGAACTACATGAAAGTAAGTTGCTCATATTCACCGCAATTTCTAACAGTATTACTCATGCTAGCTAATATTTTTTAGTTTAGTCGTTGTTCTTCTATTTACACTAGTAACTTAAATATATGAATTCCTTTGTGTGCTTGTCATACAGATTACACTGTGCTTATTGCCTGTGTCGTTTTAGTTGGCCTTTTTGCATTGCAACACTATGGAACACACCGTGTTGGGTTCCTGTTTGCTCCAATTTTGCTTGCCTGGCTCGGTTGCATTGGCGGTATTGGCATTTACAACATTTCCAAGTGGAACCCTAGTGTCGTCCGCGCTCTGTCCCCCTACTACATATACAACTTCTTCAGGAAGGCCGGCAAGGATGGCTGGAGCTCACTTGGAGGCATTGTTCTATGCATCACAGGTCCGATGCCTTCTTTTTAATGTTTTAGGTGAAAGAGGAGCATCCTTTCTAAGCTGTTTTGAGTAAGCAGTTCCTCTAGTTGTAAAGTTTACAGTTAACCCTATTCTTGGGAATTTCTAAAGCTGCTATATTTTCAGGAGCTGAAGCAATGTTTGCTGATCTTGGACATTTTTCAAAACTTTCACTAAGGGTACATGTATCTTCCTCCTTTTTCATGATTGTAGTTTAGCTTTACAAGTTGGATGCATAAGTCTTCCCTTGTTATAGTGGTTAACACATTTACTGAATCCTTTTTGCTGATTTTCATAGCAGCTTGGATTCATAATAGTTGTGTATCCTTGTTTAGTCCTAGCTTACATGGGAGAGGCCGCTTATCTATCAAAACATAGGGAGGATCTCCAAAGCAGCTTTTACAAAGCTCTACCAGGTGAGGGTGGAATATTTTGCTAGACTGTTTAAAAGTTTCCAAAGATATGTAAAAATTGGGACTCCAAAAACATATATGTATCATTCTTTTCCTAAAATATGTAGCATTACATTCGGTTTGAAGATTTTGTTACTTGTCCAGCTATGACAGATTTATATACTAGTTTCTTCCTTATATTTTTGCAGTGCTTAGTTATACAACACAACAGCAATTCTAGTAGCACTAACGGGCATCATAGGACAAAGTTAAGAATATATAACAAAATGAGACATTTGGTTTACTCGCTACATACATAAAAAAAATCATGTAACATCTATAATACAAGTGAAAGAAAAAAAACTCATAAGTATTGTAGAAATCTACCGCCAAGTTCACGTAGGGAATGCAAAAGAGGAAAATTCAAAATTTCACCTAGAGTACATAATTGTTTTTCCAATTTCCTAATCAATACAAGGTAACAAAAATCAGGTTGAAAAAACAAAGATCACATAAATGACCAAAAATTATAAGTAGATCAAAAAGAGTCAACAATCATGACCCTTAAGTTTGAAGACACGTTGGTTGCCCATTGAGGAACCTAGGAAGGTCGTCCATTGTCGAGGGAGCAAAGGCAGTAGTGGATTTCTAGGTTATATAGGTATCATCTCTGGTGTTGTCCAAAGAGGATTCTCTTAATCCAAGAAGCATTTGAAGCTAGCATTCTCCAAAGCACACATAAAAGTATATTTTAACACCATGATCAAAGTTTGCAATCTACCCACAATCAATTATTAAGGTTTCTACAACAATGTTTGCCGACTATACTCAACAAGGGACGAGATGTATGAGGAGTCATGTTTTGCATGAAAGTAAACAGAGACCGTTGTTAAGTGTTTGTGAAATTCTTCTTATTTGATGAAGGCCATTTGCAAGAAGAGAGTCTCTCTCCATCAAATATTATTCAGAATATCTTCCACAATATTTCTTCTACTGTCAGATATTTGGTTTGACCAAAATCTAGAAACCATATGATGGCAATGTGAATCTACAACTACTTGTATTCAAGGAGTTGTGATGTGGTCCTATTGTTCAATGATCGATGTTTTTGTAGGCTTCGATAGTCTCTTGTATGCAACACTCCATGTTTCAAGGCCTACGAAGAAAATTCATTATGGATTCTAGTCCCTTGTTTTTTTGGTTAAAAAAATACTTAGTAGTATTTAAGGACTATAAATAATGAAGCCTTAGCTAGCGCTTATTTTCATTGAGACAATTGAAAGGCCAACTTAGAGTAACTCTCTTGAGGATTTCTCACGTCCGACCAAAAGAAAATACTCACGAATGTATCTAGTTGCGAACGCATTTCATCCTTCAAGAGTCAATCATACTATATCGAAGTTATTTTGTTTGATTTGGAAAGATACTTCTTTCTCCATAAATTCTTTTTGAATGTGTGCAAAGAAAGTTTGATATATTTAGACGAGCACACTTTATAGCCATGCAAAATACATGTCATGTTTTATATAAGGTACATGAAAGTGACTACCTCCAACCTTTGCCACAACAATACATAAGCAACTTGAAGTATATATGAAACAATATTGTGTGGTATAGTTAAATCAATACTTACCGTACAATTTGAATGATACGTGTCACCAAGTTGGCGGTTTAAAGATTTTGAAGGATCGGAAACCCTACCTTCCAAAAACATCATACACATTTCAATACACTGGTTAGGGACGTGGTTAATGGAGAAAGTGTTTTCACCGAGATGATTGGGGAAGCCTCATCTAGGTGGGAGGTCAAGTTCTCTAAAGTTTAGGGATGATGTCTGGCACATGGTTCGAAGAAAAACCTGCATGTTGGTAAAAAACAGACTAAATTGGTGACTTAGAACACAACTTGTCACTAAATGTAAAGTTCTTATAGTTTGCAAATAGCGACAAAATCACATACATGACAGGTACAATAATATAAATATAATTAATACGTAGGTAAGTTGAGCTAAATGGCGCCAATTTAGTCATTTTCCCATCTATAGAAAATATGAACATATTTTGAACAGTTTCTTTATCATAAAAAAGTGCGGATTTATTACATCCATAATATTTAACAAATCTACTGGATGACACAATCAACGTTTCCTCACTGACACATAGAAATGTTTCTTGAAGAATATAAAGAAACTTATTTTGTATGCCCCAAAGTTAAGCCTACATCACTCACGATATATAGTTTAGAACAAATAAAATGGAGCTTAATTTTCATTGAAACTCACTTCTGTAAACCATCAAAAAAAACTGAAACGGCACTATTATTTCAGTATACCGGATTGTATTTTACTTTATTTTATCAAAAGGTTAGCGTCCGAATTCGGGCCATTTCATATTTGATTCAAACATTGAGCCTGAATTTATCGAATCCAAAAATTACCTTATCGTTCTAACTAACATTTGCATTTGTTTGCTTTCTTCTTCCTTTCAGACAATGTGTTTTGGCCTGTTTTGACCATCGCAACCCTGGCAACAGTTGTAGGGAGCCAAGCTATCATCTCTGCTACGTTTTCCATCATAAGCCAGTGTAGGGCTTTTGGGTGCTTCCCGCGGATAAAGGTCGTGCACACCTCGAGCCATGTCCATGGCCAGATCTACATACCGGAGGTGAACTGGGTTCTCATGTTCTTATGCGTGGCCGTGACAGTCGGCTTCCGCGACACCGAAATGATTGGAAACGCCTACGGTATGTATGAACTTTTGAGAATTTTTCTGGCGCGCACACAAGTGTATAATCCAATGCGTTTCCTTGTTGCAGCTGGCATCAGGCTTATGGTTTGCTGCTGCTGTGTTAATTCAAATTCCATCTTAGCTTTTAGCTGATGATGAATGTAGACTCAATTTCTTTTTTCAGGCCTTGCCGTGATCTTGGTGATGTTTGCAACCACATGCCTCATGTTCCTCGTCATCACCACCGTGTGGAACCGGAATGTTGTATGGGCAGTGCTCTTCACCTTGGGCTTCGGATCCATCGAGCTCATGTACCTGTCGGCGTGTCTCGCCAAGGTCCCCCACGGCGGGTGGCTGCCTCTGCTCCTGTCGCTGGTCATGCTGCTGACCATGTCGACGTGGCACTACGGCACCAAGAAGAAGGAGGAGTTCGAGCTGCAGAACAAGGTCTGCCTGGATCGCTTCCTGAACCTGAGCTCCGGCATCGGCCTGGTCCGCGTCCCCGGCGTGGGCTTCGTGTACTCCGGCGCGGCCAACGGCGTGCCGTCCATGTTCGCCCACTTCGTGACCAACTTCCCGGCGTTCCACCGCGTGCTCATCTTCGTCTCCCTCCAGACGCTGGCCGTGCCCAAGGTGCGCCCCGACGAGCGCTTCCTCGTCGGCCGGGTCGGCTCGCCGGAGAACCTGCTGTTCCGCTGCGTCGTGCGGTACGGCTACAAGGAGGGGAGGTGGGACCACTTCAACTTCGAGAACCAGCTGCTCATGAAGGTCGTCGAGTTCCTCCGCCTGCAGGACGCCGCCGAGCTGTCCGCCGCTGACTCCGGCGAGCTCTCCGTCATCCCCGCCGCCGCGCGGCGATACAACCAGCTGCTGTCGGTCGACGGCGTGGACGCCGCCCCGATGACGTCGCCCCCCAGCAGGTCGTCACCACCTGAGATCGACGCCGGCGTCGTCGCCAGGAGGGTCCGGTTCGTGGAGCCGTGGGGCGCCGGCGACGACGAGGAGGAGATGAAGAGCAGCGAGGTCAAGACGCTGCTGGAGGAGCGGGAGGCCGGCGTGTCGTACATGATCGGCCACACCTGCGTGCTGGCCCACGAGTCGTCGTCGGCGGTGAAGAAGTTCGCCATCAACATCGTATACGGCTTTCTCCGGCGCAACTCGCGGAGGCCCGTGGTCGAGCTCGGCGTCCCGCACGCCTCCCTCATCGAGGTTGGCATGACGTACAGGGTGTAACTGACTGACTCACATCCCCCGGTTGAGTGCCCTTCTAGCTGCTGAAACTCTAGTTGCAGTACAACTCGTAGGAGCGCGCGTATAACTGAATTGCCAAGCACCTGGTAGTCTCCGACCTAGAACAAAATAACTTCGTGGTTCTCACGGGAATACTAAGACAGTATTATAGTGCCATTTCTAATGCTGTTTAACATGATGGGTGCCGTTTCAACTGTAGAAAATGCAATCGTCCTTTTATGCTTGGTTCCTGATGAAGCTACAATGTTTGAAGCACAAGAAAGTGCTGACTCGCTTGTAAAGATGTACCCTGGGCCGGTTCAGTTGGGCCGAAGAAAGTACTGAAAGACCAGAATTCCGCGGGAGTCCGAAGCCTCTGAAGCTGGGCTGATCTCGCATTTGGTAGATGAACACCATGCTCAAAAAAAAAAATGGTAGATGCACACACAGAGGTTTCGACTGCTCACCGGCTGCCGTTTTTGTTCCCATCCTACCTGCAAATCGTTCTGCATCTGCCTAAAAAATACTACTACCCTGTTTCGCAAAAAAAAAAAAGGTGAAAGAAAAAAATACCCGGCATTTGAGACAATTCACTAGGACTATTCACGAGCTACCATTTCTGTTCCCATCCTGCCTGCAAAATCTCCTTCACTCTTTGCATGAGACAACGCTATCCATCACCAACAGTGGCACTGCTGCCTCGCACACAGCACGACGTCTTCTTCTTCTTCAACGCAGCCTTAACTCGCCGGCAGGAGCGGGCGCAGATAACTTCACTGGACTGCAGTGCGTACATGTGCATCGCCATGTGGTGGCACAGGCTGCAACGTGCCATGCGAGCAGCTGACGGATCGAAAACACAATTGTCCGAGCGCGGCATGGCATGGCGTTGCTTGCCGGTCCGGGCCTTGTTTGGGCAACCCGACACGCGTGCTGCAATGTGGCCTTCATTTCCTGCACATGCATGCCTCCAGACGTGCATGCGAGCGACGCAGGTCCTTATCATCAGCTCCTCACCTTCCCCGCAGCTTTCATTCACGTTCCTGCGAAGAAGCCGGGAAAAAGTTTTTCAGATGCATGTGGTTTCTATAGCCTTGCAAGTTTCGTTGCATTTTTGTGATCTGCAGAAAACTGGGATTGGTTTCTTCTGCACCTTTTCTTCATGCTGCATTGTGTTTCTGCTATCGTGTAATAATTCTTGAAAGGTTGGCCGGGAGAGACAGAGAGAGCTCTTGAACAACGAGCATGTGACGATGCGTTCTTGCCCCCGTGGAGTTGGTTGACTGAATTTATGATCGCTATAAAATATGAAATTTAATCTCCACATTTCTGTTTTCCGGTGTGATATGCTGACGCTGCTTTCACACACGTTCAAACTTGGAGCGGAAGGGACTTAGCCACCGGATCACCGTCGCAAGAAATTCAAATGCTGATTAGACAGCACATGCATGCATATGTACGATGATCTAATCATGGATCATACACGCTAAATCTTCCTGAACGTTTTATGCTCGTGATTATGTACTAGCTGGTATATATCTGACAGAAAGATTCCAATGCGATTGTAGTAATGCCAGAATTAGTCGCTTTGACGTTGGCAGAAAGAAAAAGAAGAATTTGATGCTTTGAAGCACAAGTAAGCTTTGGCTCTGATCCTCCAAGGCATCGTCGTCTCCGTGAGCTCAGCCACAGTGTGGAGCAGTTGTCAGCCGCACTGGCCAAGATTTCTGCACATGCCGCTGCTCCCCTCATTTGACAAAGCGTCCGGCCCACAAATTCTCTTTTCTGTGGCAATATTGTATCCTCAAATGTAGATTTCATGGGTCAATTCTAGCTTTATTCAATCTTTATTTCGGCTTAGCTAATGGGGCAAAGGAGAGAGAATTGATAGCGAAATTTGGTGGCGAATATAATGGATGTTTCGTATAGAAGCATTCCCTTCTTTGTTTTTCTGCATTTATCAATTCCGTGATGTTCCACGGTTTCTGAGGACAGAGTCTGGATATTAGGAACTGCTGGTGGAATTCGTCGAGTCCCTTTCAGTTTTCATGTCTAGTTCCGCAGAGTCTAGCTGGAGTGAAAATTGTCAAACTCATTGCGTTCACTTCATTCGGGTAGAACATCCACGTTGCGACCGGAAACAGTGATCGATTCGTACATCAAGCTTCGTCCGAAATTTTTGGCATTATTGTGCGCGAGAGGCACGTTTTTCCTGACCGCGATTCTGAATTCTCGTGACAATGCTCTGATCCAGAATCTAGCAAGACAGTCGAAACTCGAGCCGATGCTCGCGCGTCATCTCCACGACAAGCCTGACGGCGGCGACCCGTTGCAAGTTGGACTGACGGCGGCGAGGTTTTGCACCGCAACCGTTGGCGAGCTGCTGCTCTGCAGTACAGACACAAAGCAAAGATGCCTGCCGGCTGAGCCCCTGCTTTCCCCTACGCAGCGCCCCCATTCACGAGCACCTGATTCTTGTCGAGCTCGTCACTAGGCACACACCCGAGTACTTCGATCGAACGTCACCGGATGCGGCACTGATGAAAAGCGGATGGCTCTGAGAAGTGAGGACCTGCCATTGCAGCATTCTTGCGATCTTGGGCGAGAACACAAATGTGGAAGAAACAGTACGAAGAAAACTATAGAAAGCGCAGATCTTGGAACATAGCAAGAGATTCTAGCAATTTGCACTGGCATTTGGTCCATCTCACCAAAATAAGATGAGTTTCAACACTTCAACCTTGCGGCTTACATGTATTTGTTAAAGATCTGAAAACCCTAGGAAAGTGAGAAGCACTACTACTCCATTACAACCACCACTAGAGCTTGAGCCAGAGCTAGATCTAGACGAACTACCAAAAACAGAGGAGAAAAAAAACGAAATAGAAACCCTCCTAATTCCCATCAAACAGCAGGTACTAAAACTGTCGAGCTGCAGGAGAAAATGCGGCCGAATCCCCGTCCTGCCCCGCCGCAGAGTTAATCCTCCGTATGTACACGAGCCCCACGCAGGGGCAAACCGGTAAAAGTAGAGCGGCAGCGCTTGGCGCTGCCGTTTTTACCAAGGGGGCAAATCTAATCTTGATTACGCCCTCCGTGGCGGAAGCGGCGAATGCCCCGGCGAGAAGGGCGGGAAGCGGAGAGCGGCGGCGGGCGGGGGCTTCTCGACGCCGATGCGGACGCCTAGTAGTAGCTGAGTGCCGAATCGTCGTCGGCGCCGGCGGAGGAGGAGAGCTGGACGAGGAGCGCGTTGAAGTCGGCGACGGGGCAGGGGATGCGGAGCGCGCCGGGGTGGCCGTACCCGTACTCCTGCGCGGCGCGCCGGAGCAGCGCCGCGAAGGCCGGGCGGCCGAGGAGTTCGGCGCGCACGGCGTAGCGCTCCATGGGCCCGCCCTCCTCGCCGACGCACACCGGCACGTGGCCCTCCGGCACGCGCGCGCCGCCGCAGAGGCGCCGGGCGCCGGGGAAGGACGACGGCGCGGACGCCTTCACGGCCGGCCGGAGCGGCTGGTACGCGCCGGCGGCGGCGGCGCAGGCGTCGGCCGCGGCCACGCGGGAGAGCCGCCTGAGCAGGCGCTTCATGGTGCCGAGGAAGAACTTGAGTGACTGAGGAACGGAGCCGGTGAAGCGTACGCTAGCGGCGCCGGCGGCGGCCTGCTGTTCTTGTTGAGGAGCGCTTGAGGTGAGGAGGCGAGAGGACACACAACAGCACACAAAGCGTTTGTACTGGGGTGGCCATGTGGGCTACCGGCCTGCTTATATAATGGAGCACGCGACGGGAGCAGATGAGTTGCTTGCAAAGGTATTTCTGTGTTTTATTTATTTTTCGCATTTTGGCATTTGCAAATTCTTTCCTCAGGGTGGGCTGGCTTTGGCGACGCTTGATAGTTCACCAGAATATTCCCACGCTTTGGGGTGTTTCCGCGTGCTCAAAGGTGACACAGAAGGCAGGTTATGAAGATAGACCGGGGTGTGTTCGGCACCACCCCTATAATTTTTAGCACCCATCACATCAAAGAGAATCTTGCTATTTAAGAATATTTTATTAATTTAATGACAAAACTTATGTCACAACCCCCTCTAAATCGCGAGACGAATCTAATGAGCCTAATTAATCTATATTTTGCAATAGTGATGCTACAGTAACTATCGCCTAATTACGGCTTAATTACCCTCATTAGATTCGTCTCGCGAATTCGAGCGGAGTCCTGAAATTAGTTTTGTAATTAAACTTTATTTCTAATTAGAATATTCGTTGCAAAAACCCTTTAAAATTTAGACCCCATGTGCCGAACGCACCCAATCGGTCAGCTAGGCACATAGAGGCTGTTTTTTTTTCCTTCTGAAGGTGGCTGTTTTCTCGTGAAGCCATGAGAAGATATTTAAAATAAATCATGATAACTGACACTGTAAAATAGGGTCTGCCTCTTTTAGACTATCCGCACTAGTGAATCTCTATATCCAACCTCTAAAAGAAATATTCTGTCCTAGTCATCAAAATTCTCTACTCTATATCAACTTCTCTTGCAGCGGTGAACCTCTATACCAACTAAATTATATTTTATTGAACCTCCCCCTCCCCCTCTCTCGAACTCACCGTCTCTCTCGCGCGCCGCCGCCGGCCCCTTCCTCCCCTCCCCTCGCGCGCCTCCGCCCCTCCTCCCGCCCCTCCTCCCTCCAAGGCCAAGCACCCCAAGGCCAAGGCAGCGCGGCGGGCGTGGCGGCGTCGCCACCAGCGGCGCTGGAGCCGCTCGCCGACGCGCTGCTCCACCCGGGCCCTCCTCCCGCGCCTCCTCAAGCTCCTCTGCAGCGCCGCGTTTAAGGCCAAGCCCGCCCTCATCTCCGTCATCGGCGCTGCCTCGGCGGCCCTCATCTCCCTCATCTCCCTCATCGGCGCTGCCTCGGCGGCCTCGTCTCCCTCATCTCCGTCATCGGCGCTGCCTCGGCGGCCCTCATCTCCCTCGGACTCGGCGTCGCGGGTGCCCGTGTACGGGTTCGACGAGGCCGGCGGGGAGGAGGAGGAGGACGCGATGGTGGCCATCGTGAGGGTGCTCCGGCACCGGCTGCCGATCCAGGACAGGTTCGTCAGGGTCAAGCTCGTCAAGAACTGCTTCTCCGGCTCGATTTGTTCGATTTGTCGTCGGTTTCTTCGATTTGTGGCTCGCGCGGCGAAGGCTTGCGGCGGCTGTTGATGCCCAGGACCACCCTGCGGTGCTCCGTCTCGTCCGCCTCTTCCCTTCTCTGTCCATGGCGCGGATCCACGGGGCGGCGGCTGCCAAGCGCGGGGCGGCGGCGGAAGGGCGAGCACGGGGCGGCGGAAGGGCGGTGGTTGGGGCGACGGGACCCACTCCCCCCGGTAGCGGTCCTCGCTATATCGCTTGGAATAGCGTTTCGGAGGGCAAACGCTACCTTACCGTTCCCTTTACCGTCCCCCGCTGCAGAAGATTTTCACGCTATCCCGACCTCCAGGTTCCCTTTAGCGTAAACAGTGCGGATAGTCTTAGGAGCAGTTTCAGTACTGGTTTACAGGCTGCCCCTATCACGTTGGAGTCTAAACCAATAAAGAACCAGTTGGGAGGAAAATCAGTTTTACTTTATCAGCCTATGTACCCTGCTATCTAAACCGTCCTGCCATATTGTGGGCCCAAAATCCAACGCGCCGAATCGCTCCATCCATTCCCGGGCGTAACGCTGCCCTCTCCTCCCCTCCCCTTTACGTTAAAACTTTCATTACAGTAACGCTCTAGAAAAAGTTTTTTCTCACCTAATTTGTGCACCCCACGTACCAAACGTTTGGAAATCCACACGTAGCCACACGTTCTTTCCTTGTGTAGCATAGTTATTTCCTTGAGTAGCCACACGTTCTTTCGTTTTACTTTTTTTTTCCTTCTTTCTGATCGAACACGTAGCCACACGTTATATCTGATCAAACCAAGGGCCCGTGCTTTATTGCCTTTCCATCTGCGAGACAGCGCGCAGGAAATCCGGCGATCCGGCACTCGCCTCGCGCCGCACCGCCGGCCGGGCGCGGCACCGGCACTATCAAAGAGAGCAGCCGCGCCGCCGCCGTAGCGGATGTCGTCAGCCTCCGGTCCGGCTGAGCAGTTTCCGCAAGCCAGGTTTTCCGCAGGGCTCTGTTTTCTGTCCATGATCTGATCGCTAGCCTCCGGTCCAAGCGCAGGTGATCAAGTTTCAACTCGATGTTTCATTATCTTATGGAATTGGCAGGTGATCCTGACATGGGCGGCGTCCAGTGATCCAGGTTTCGTCGAGGTTGATCTTGGCGTCGCTGAAGTTGCCAGTTAATTGCACAAGCTGCCCGTCAATTGCTGAAGGCCTGAAGCTGCCCGTCAAGGTACACTGATTTTGTTCTTTTTGATCAAGTCAGAGCGTCTGATCCCTGTTGCTTTTTGTGACAGACACTCGTCACATTTTTTGGGGGATTGTACAGCAATAGCAGCCGCTGTTTCAAGGCACAGTCACATTTGTTTGCTTTAGTAAGGTCTGAATTTAAATGGATCTTTACAACATGAATGTCCAGGATGCTTAATGATTTTTTATAGTCTCTATATTTAATAACCATACTAATTTTTGTTACTGCAGGCCGACTCCAAAACATGACGAAATTTAGGTTTATTAATGAATTTCTGGTAATATTGCCTCTATTTGCTTAGCTACAATGAAACATTTTTGGTTTTCGATTTAAAACATCTTATTTGCTATATTCAAAGTTGTTCCTGAATTTGCATCTCCAGTTAATTCATTCCACTGTGATGGCAGGAATCCAAATCTCACATTGTGATCACCAAACATTGCTTCAATATATCTGTGACTGACTTCCACTATCACAAAGTCATCGAGGTAACCATTCTTGAAATCTCTACATCTATCTTCAGTTTGTAAACTAACATTGATGAACAGGTTGAAGCATTGGACGATATCTATTTATGTGTGAAATTCTAATGTATAATAAACCATAGCATGAGTTTTTACAGGCTACAGCTTTCTGAAATTAGTCATGTGCAAGCTGGGTGACGAGACTGGTTCAGAATACTGCAACCCTCTCCGAATCAAAAGGTAACTTTGTTTGAAACAGTACTCTTCCTTGCATCTTGTATAAAACTGTTAATATTCGTATCTGTGCTGATCATTAAAAAAATATAATTTGTATTTGAGCTGCCTTTTATCCTTCTATAATGCAAAGTCATAACACATACCATTTCCTTAAAAAAGAAAGATATCTAGAACTGTAATTACAGGGCCACCACCATTGCCGTACCACTTTTTATTTACTGATGAGGTAGAATGCGTTGTGGTAGGAAGTAAGGGAGGAAGAAGGGAAACCATGAGAGGAAAGGAAAATATAAACCATGGGAGAAAAAAAAAAGAAAGGAAGATTGCAGAAACAAATGTGTTTGGTGGTGAGGTTGAAAAAACAACGAAGAAAGCCAAATAGATATTAGTGAACATTAAGAAGGTATAAATTAATGAAATATGAGTATGATAAAGAAAATCAGCATTATTATTTAATTATTAGCATAATTAGGGTGATGATATTCACTGCAACTGCCATGCTTGGAGATGGAGGTTGTTGAAAAGGATCATTACAACATACTTATATTGTAATGATTTTTCATCCATATTAACAGGTGGTGACAAGGTGCAATGATCCTCAGCTGACTTCATCGAGAGTGAATTTCCTCATCAGCAAGTAAATCCACCAAACATTGAGCAAGACTGTCGAGCAGCAGCAGCCCGAGGAGGGAATGTATGAATTATTAACCAAGGAACAATGGCCCAGCATCAATGAAGGGTTGCTGTGGATTTTCAATCATTTTAAAGTAGTTGTTAGTAATAGTAATGGACCGTTAGTGCTCATGAGGTGCTTCTTGTTTTAAGATCTTTGGGGTTCTTTATTTGAAATAAAATATTGGTGAAATATTCTGGTTCTGATGGATACAAGATGACTTATGTAATTGTTTCACACGTGTCTAGAGCTTGTAAGGATATTTGAAACGACCGGCTGCTGCCACCAAAGCTAGAACTCTGTCCGGTAACATGCATCGATGATCCATCTGGGAAACAGACTCTTTATTTGTTGAGCCTTCAGTCACATGAAAATGGTGATCTAGGTAAAGTTTATTTATATTTTATATGAATATGGTTATGTGCAATCCTGGACCACAAGACTGGTCATGCGTGATTCTCTTCAATATAATTAAATTCTAGATAATAAAAGAGAATTTTGGTCAAGTTAACTCATAAATTTTATGGTCCTGCCAAGTGTTTCAATTTTTAGACACGTGCGTGACGCACGTGCATTGGTACTAGTACTAACTATGACCAAACATTCCTGAGTTGTTATATCCACGACTCACAAAAGAAAATTCAGCCGAAATGTTGTTTTTATCAATAAAACTAAGAATTCATTTTTCTTCCGTCAAAAACAAGGCCACCCGAGATCCATTGAGAAAGGAATTGTAGCCGTAGCAATGGCAAAAAGAATTCATTTGTTCGGGAGGGAGCCGGGGAGGTACAAGTGCGGGTGGTTGAGAAATCCGTGCATGCGGAGCGCTCTATCCTCCTTTCCCCAGCTACAGTCGACAGGCGGCGAAAAGGAGGCGACTTCGGCCGGAGTCACTCCGCTCGCTTCCCCCTCCTCTCCGGCGGCCTCGTCGGCGCTGGAGAGGGAGGGGAAGCCGGAGAGACTACGTGCTGTACAGCTTTTAGTCCTAGGTTAGTAGTCTAGGGTCTAATAATCTCTCCATGGAGGAGGTTCGCCATGGAGTTCGTCTCTTCCCTACCGGCGGCGCCGTTGGCTGTTTCGTCGGAAAGGTGAAGTCCTTTTGTCTCTCCTCTGCTTCGTTGGTGGCGACGGTGTTCTTGCCGTCAGATCTGGTGAAGAAGGGGAGTTGTTTCCTCCGATTCAGATCCATGGTTTACTTCTTCGATGTGAACTGTGGTGTTGGATTTGTGAGGCTGTTCTGCTTCATCTCTGCGAAGAGGTGGGAGCTTGTCGTTGGCCCCGTTTGTGGGTCTCGTTTTCCGGCCGGCGGCTCTGCCGGCGGTGGCTGGAAATTGTTCCCTCTGGTCCCGGTGTGGAAGCTGCCGATGGTCGTTCATCGTCCTAGATGCGGCTTGATGTTATCGAGGCGCTGGATCTTGCGGTTCAACATGCGTTGGGCTTCCTCGTCCGGCCGGAGTGGAGGTGTCGTCGGCGTTCGGCGTTCGTCGGGCGTCTGGCGTCGTCGAGGAGCTAGGAGAAGTCCCTGGAAGCTTAGTGAGTTTTGCAATTTAGTCCTCTATGTACTGGGTTGCTTTTCTCCTTTGTTTTCAGGGTCTGTTTGTAATGTGGGGTTGTACTGTGTTCCTTTTTAATATAAGCCCCTACCTTTTCGCAAAAAAAAAAAAAAAAAAGGTACAAGTGCGGGTACTGTTTGGAGTACCCGGCAGGTACACGGGAGTCGGGAGCAAGAAGCCGGTGGGTGGACCGCGGCCGGCCCGGTCTTGATGAGCACCCGGTTTAGCTCCGGCCGGACCGTGATCGACCGGACTTGGGGCCCGCCGGCCTGGCCCTCTTCCGTAGTCCGCTCGTACGGTTCCGACCGTCCGCTTGGAGATGAGAGAGAGAGACGATTGAAAGCGGGACAGCGCTGTCACGGGGCCCACCACTGACCTGGCATGTGGAGGAAAGAGAGAGAGAAAGCGGTTGTGTATTTTTTTTTCCCCTGAACCTTTGTCTTTCTTTTTGTTTCCTGAGGACAGGAGAGCTCATGTCCGTACGTACGATTTGTTAAGCGGGGATTAAACTTTGGCGTGCCAAGTGATCCCAGCTAAGCTGCGTACTGTAATGTTCTAAGAGCACATATACCTTGGCGTCCACAAAACGTGCGCTAGCTGCAGTAGCCAGACCACCAAAACGATAGTAATGCGCCTCTCGTGGCAAATACGTCGTCCGCTCCGTTCACATTGGCGAAAAGCAGTTCGGCACGTTGGCAATTGGCAATCGGGCGGGGCGTGCTTAATCCACAAATAGCGCAGCATCGTGTTAGGACCTGGGTCGCCATAAGATTCTAGCACTTGCTAAGCAGCCTTGCCTAGCTACTAGCTGTGTGGCTTTGCATATCGCGGTGGACGCATGTCACGCGACCCATCTCTCGAGTTTTGGCGGCTGCCTACATACTGCGCCTACTCGGACGTAGGACGAGTGCCTACGTACGTAGGGCAGTTGGTGGACTGAGTTGTCACACATCACACCTGCCGAATCCATCATCTTCGATACATACTCCAATATAAACTGCACTGTAATGATATCAATTAAGTAGTAATAAGTATAAATCACCATTATCAGCGGCGGGAAATGGAAGTCAAAGTCATGGACCGATGCTGGCACGTACAGAGCGTCGATCAAAACGCACGGTGCTGCAGTGAAACCTGTCGATCGAAGACTGAAGAGCCTAATGCTAAGTCAACATGCATGCATGTCGGGTAAATGGAACGACTCCAACGTATTGACTCGATCGTGTGGCAGAAGGTACGAGTACGTACGTTCATCCGTACGCCCGATGATGAATGTGCTCCGTTCCTTCCTTGGGACACGTTGTTGGCCCACTACGACGTTAGTTTCGGGTTAGACGATGCCACTACCGTTCGTTTTGGTGCGGAATGGTGTGCAAATTAAGACGAGACGGGACGGCGGAGGGGCACATGGCGTGCCGCAAGACCGGCCGGCAAATATCTATCAGCACGAACTGAACTCTGGCGTTGCTCTCGCATGAACACATACTATACCACTGGCGTGCAACGACATGGAGAACGACACCACTGCTGTGTGAAACATTGCAAAATGCTGCTGTTGACCCGGCCTAACAAAGCCGTGCAGCTGCCTGCCTGCTGGTCCTGCTCCATTTAGTACAAACACCAAAACAGTGGAGGTAGGAGGTACGGTAAGCAGCAGTACGGGTCCATGTTAACCATGCTCATTGCTCAAGGGTTGCTGAACACTACTACCACCACTACAAGTTAATTAGATCATACTGTAACCATCAAGTAGTATCTTCGGCACCTGCACTCTCACGGCCTAACACACTGTACATATCTTGACAAGGCACTGCCTCCTTTGGCTGTTGGTGCGCCCGTGTCCGTAAAGAGACATGCATGACGACGGCGAGCACCTCCACGAATAATGAATGAATTTTTTGCAGTAAATTAACAGTTGTTCTTCTTTAACCGTTGAGGCATAGTCGACGGTGTGTCGGTTGCCCCGTCCGGCTTTCGCTCCGGCCGCTCCACGCCGATCGACCGGACCCGAGACCAACGCTCGTCGCTCACGGGCGCGTGGAAGCGGAGGGACGACGACCGAGGGCGAGAAAGATCGCCATGCATGCATGGTCGTGCGATCGCAGGAGCAGGCATGATGGCACCACGTGGTGTGCTTCGTCGGCCGGACAAGTGCCAGCGTCCATGTGAAACCTCGGTCGCAAACGCACGGCTTCCGAGGCTGGCCAAGATTTTCATCGTGGGGGACTCGGATACGGTGCAGGCGCGCCGGGACGATGCATGCATCCAGCAGGCAGGTCGATCGCGACGCCCTAGCCTACCTGCCTAGTAGTAGGCCTCTAGCATAAGGCTTCTCTTTCCGTGCACCGGGTCTTGGTGGGAGCAGGACGTACGAAGATACCCCTGTCGACCCGTACGTGGAGTAGTACTCGTCTACGGACCACACCCGTTGAGTAGGAGTACAATTTTTGACAGCGTAGGGTACTGTAATCTTGAACGACTTTCTGAGCCGGATCCTCCGCCCAGCTTTTGGCACGCTTTGTCGTCACCTTTTGAGCCGCGCATGCATGGACGCGAAACGTTTCAGGTCAGCGCTGAGCGGATAGATTCTCACGCGCGCAGGACCGACCTTCGCTTTGCGAGAGCCTCGCCGGGCGAGCGGGCGGATCATGAACGCAGAAAGCGCGCACGCACCTCCTCCCTCCCGTCATCAGTCTTGTTCACGTTGCTCCTCCTCCTGCAGCACAGGCACAGCGCACAGGCACATCAAAGGGAAAAGGAGCCCGACACGAGTGAATGGGATGGAGTTCGTTCACCGCGTCCGTCGTGTCCGCCCAGCTGTGTGGCCGGGCGCAACCACGTGGGCGCAGCCCCACTACGATGCCCCTAGCTATTAGCTAGGCCGGGGACACTGACACCTGTTCCCTGCCGTGAAAGACGCTCCACTCGATCGAGTCGTTGATCTCCACAAAGTTAAAAGAGCGGCGGATAATACAGCGGTACCGGGGACTCGGATCGCTGTCTTGCCGTACACCCGGAAAACGGAGTAGTACGGTGCATGTATGCATACTCGCTCGAGGCACATGCTCTCTGTCTGCTCGGTGCTAGAGTATGGCGCCACCGCCGCGATACATTTATGAGCCCGTGTTTTGCGCGGTGCGGGTGTTGCTCGGCAGCTGCAAGCAGAAGCAGGGGGGCAGATCGAGTGACCATCCATCTGACTGACGCGCTAGGGAGGAGACGGCCGGCCAGTATGCATGGCCTTGGTCTCCATGCACGCGCGCTGTCCGCCGCGCCGGCGCCGGCACGCAAGTGTTTCTCGGCTCGGCGTCCGTCCTCCGTACCTTCGGCGTGCCTCATGAAACGTCCCTAGCTGGTGTCGTTGTGTGGAAAAATAGTGGCATGCGACGACTTCCCCGTCACGCTTTCCCTTGACTACACATACAAAAAGTCCAAGCTCCTTGCTCAGCGGCGTTGATATTACACTTTTCTTAGTTTTCTATGCACCGTATCACAACCAACTAATAATACCACGCTCAAACTAGCATATTATTGTGCTATACGCGTTGTTTCTCCACTCGGATAGTTGCAGGAGTATCTGCTATCTGCAGAAATTATATCATAACAAATCTTTTGCTAGCAAATGCGGCCAAATAATTCACTTCCAGTTTGAATCGAACATATATAACCCTGCTTAGGAGTAGAAAAATGCCACTTGCATCGCCGTACATCCGTCTCGTCCGCGCGTATACGCTGGCCGGTGGCCAAGCAAGTGGCCGGCGGTTCGTTCGGTCCAGCCAGGTTGCCAGCCGTTAACCCGTCGTGTGGTGGCGGTTGCACGCCGCGTACGTACTCCGTACGTCGCTACGAGGATTTTTGTTTCTGGGAGCGTGTACGGTGCAGGCGCGTGCCCACATGCATGGGGGACCTGGCCGACCTGTCACGGCCAATTTGCGTCGTCAGATCCTCACACAAATGTTTTTTAAAGTACTCACTCCTCCTGCCACCGCTGCTGCTGTACGGGCGACCTGTGCTGTGGCTGGTGCGGTGCAAAAACCAGTCGTAGGCTCCACCCCGTACAGTCCGGAATCACGGGCTGTCGTTGATTCCGTCCCGTTCTGTCCAGTTATTCAGAAAGCGGTGACTGATGGCTGCTGTCATCTAGCTAGTCCACGCTTATCTGACTGACGTTCAGATTATATTAATCTGCCAATAAAATGAATGTTTCAGCATAACAAGACACCGGAGACTGCTGCTAGAAGGCGGTGTAACAGATGTGCGAGGACACCTGCCAACGGCAGATGGCATATGCGCGCTGGAGTTGAGATCTGAAACACGAGAGCCTACCTCGACGAAGGCGCCTTTCAAGCAAGAGTCTGGTTACGGTTGCAGAGAGACAAATGCGTGATTAGAAGCCGTGGCGGCCCGTCGTGGTCGGTTGTGTACTTGTTTCCATGCATCATGTACGACTAACATGCTCCCGTGACATTTTAATAAAGTTTTCAGGGTCCAAATCACCTGCAGCTGCAATATTTTCCACGAAAACTTGCAGGGGAGCAGGTGGCTGAGACGAGACTAAACGCAACCTACGCACGACGCAATCATTTGTCAGCACGCTAATCCAACGTGCCGTTCCTGGTTTCCGGTCTGTACGGGACTAGCTAGTTAAGCAGCTCGCAGATGTGAACTGAAGTTTAAGCTCAGTCGTACTATAGTGATCAGCTCTATCCAGTCGTTGGTCTTCGGCCCTGACCTCATTCGTCACGGGCCTCGGCTTAATTTTTACAATACACCGGTCCAAGGGTATGGTTTAGCAGTTGCTTTCTTGATGAGTGTGACTGTTTTTATCTAAATTAATTAAGTAGGAGTACGTGCCTTGGAGCTGGAGATATTTGCCGCCTGCTAGTAGTACTGTCTTTGATTTCAGTCACGTCCAAGCTTGCATGCATGCCGTCAGAATTCCAATCACGAGATGGACAAGGAAAACTTACACAGTACCGGCCGTTGTACGGCGAGGTACGCAGGCACACCTCATCCATACGTTTTACGTAGTGGCACCATCAGTTCGGCTTAGGCCCCCCGTTTGGAAGACCTCAGATTTTCATAATCCAAAAGCTAGAAGCTGGGCTCCTTCCAAACGGGTCAGATTTTGATGCAGATTCTGTAATTTGGACCTCCACATTTTCAGAATCCCGAAAGCTGGAGCGGGCAAGCTTTCAGTAGCTATTGGACGATCTAATTACCATTTTGCCCACGGTCCATTGGGAAAATTACATCAATCTGCCACCCGGACTCTCGTACTCCTCGACGTCCTCGTCCCCTTCGCCTCCCACACTTCCCCCAATCGATCGATCCTGACTTCCCCCTCCACATCGCCCGCCTTCCGCCACCCGCAAATCAACCCGCCTTGCCTCCTTCCTGCCTCTCCCTGTCTATTTCGCCGACTATTCGCACCCACACGAAGTCGATTTCGCCGACTCGCAGTTGCCACCGCCGGTTTCGCCGAGTAGCAACCAGCGGGGCGGCCGCACTGGACGCCTGCCGGCCTGCACACTCCGCTCCAATCTGCTCACCCGCAACAGCGCCATCAACAAGGGCGAGATGCCCTTCGGCAGCGAGGAGTGCCGCTAAGAGCAGATGCACTAGGAGTGTCGACGTTTTTGTCGGCAATTATATTATAGGGGGCTACGCAAGAACCAAAAATACGATGGTGAAGACAAGACGCCAAGTTTATACAGGTTCGGGCCTCCCGGAGGATAATAACCCTACGTCCTGTCTTGGGTGGTATTGTATTGTGTATGTTGAGATGAAATCCCTGCCCGCCTTATATATCCGGGGGAACAGGGTTACATGGAAAGTATCTTAGTCGGTTACAACATGGAATTACTTGTACTACAAGACAATAGACTTGCCGAATAATCCGCGCCTTCCTTCTAGATGTTTGAGGCACTCGGGCTTGTTTGGGCCAGCCCGACTACCCTGTCTAGGTAATTGGCCTTGCTTGTCTTGAGGAATCCGGGGGTCATAGTAACGACAGTAGCCCCCAAGTGCTTTTTGATTGATCTTGATTGCTTCCCGACTAGGCATCTCTCCATATACAGATGTGGTCTTCATCTTCTCAAATGATATTGAGAGATTAAAAAGGACTTGAATAAGCCAAATAATATAAAGGTGAAAACCTTCCGGTACTAGCCTCGGGTAGACCAAGACTAGTAAGGCCTTGAATTAGGCATACCGATTGTCGATAGATGATATCCGAGTGTAGGCTTGTATGAAGCTTGAATCCTTGGCGAAAAATTTGAATATGCACGTTGAGTGCATCTATTAGATGTAGCCTCCGAGCTTCTGTATAATACGAAGAATTATACAGAAGATCAAAGTGAGCCTAGTCGTGATGACCGTAAATTTGATTCCATGACATCTATTACATGTGAGGAAATATGCACGCTGAGTGCATCCATTGGATGTAGCCCCCGAGCTTCAACTTAATTGGAACAATTGAGGTGAAGATCAAGGATGAATTCTGAGTAAAATCCGACTAAAGTCAAGGATGTAAAGCAACCCGTGTGCCTGGCATGATAGCCGAGTAAAAATGATGGAACTCACGCAAGTGAGTCCATATGGACTAGCCCCCGAGTCTGTGGACAATTGGAACAATTGTGTACAGACTGTTGACGGTCGTTAAACCGTGTTTTGACCGCCACCCTACCGATAAATAAAAGCATAACACCAAGATTTTGTGCATAGTAGATAGGAATAATGCTACTCCACAAGTTTTGGTGAATATTTGGATGCAGGAGGAAATCCATTGCAAATGGGAGCAAAAGCCTACCGGCCGGCCCCATCATAGGCCGGCCGGCTTATGTTGGATCTCAACATGGTCCAACAGCCCCAGGCATCTCCCAATGGGCTCAAACATCAAGGATCAAATGGCCAACAAATATTTCCCAGCCCAGAGTATCGACCACTGCACAAGGCGCAACAAACAAGCCCATCAACCACTCAAAAAGACGTCAAATCACCGAGTAAGACCGTGGATCTTAATGGGCACATCATGAGAGGCCAGCCCACAAAAATTTGAGGCATTTGGAGACAAAAGTCCGCCGGCCGGCCGGCCTACTGTTTTCTCCGAATCGGCCCGTCTTTTTCCAGTCGGTTCCAGAGGGGGTTGCAAGCTAACTTGACGCACCGACCAAGTAAGGAGACGTCGGCAAGTGAGGAATATCCACAAGATTCTCCTAAGATGAAGGGACCTTCTCCACTCTCCCAAGGAAGCCTCACACTATAAATAGAGGACCTCCCCCTCACTTCCAACCTGCACCATCACACATGAGAAGACAAGACCCAATGTAGGGTCATGCTCAGCTCACGGAAGATCATTCCACTTGTGTAGTTTAGAGTAGGCTAGTTGGTCATGGGAGTTTAGAGAGCTTCGCTCGGAGCTCCGGAGTTCTCTTCGGAGTTTGGGTAAAGTTCTCGTGTATCTTTTCTTTTATACTTTCTTTAATATAATTATTTTCTTATTTATTTCTTATTTATTTATTTTAGTTTTCCTTTTAGTTTACATTTATTTATTTAAGTAATAATTATAGAGAAATTCTTGTGTTGGTTTCATGTCTGTGTATGGTAGGTCACTCAAATTTTACCGCCAACACCATTCAATAAAAGCCATCAACCAAGGATAAAATGAACATTCTTTTATGTTAATGGCTCTCCACGAGTTTTGTTGGAGTATTTGAATGCAGGGAGCAATATGGACCAAAATGACAGGAAATGGGGGCCAAAGCCCACCGGCCGGCCCAATCATAGGCCGGCCGGCCTACTCAGGCTCCCGATGGGATCAATCTTTCTTCCAGAGGCCTTTTGCGGCTCCCCCACGTGGAATTCAAGGCCCAACCCAACAAGAGACAACCGACATTCAAGAACATGGGCTTTTGGGCCTAAACTTGAAGGTCACTCCATTTCTGCCGCCCCCATCAAGTAGCCGACCTCCGAACCGTCATCAGGAGCGAATCTGAGACGTCCACGCAAAAGACGGTGGCGAACCGCCATAATCAATGGCCGGCCGGCCACCCTACTAGGCCGGCCGGCCTACCTTTGCGCCACCGCCACTCCATCTTCGGCTACAAGATGCACACCGACATGAGGAACCTATAAATACCCCCGGCTAGCTTCAGAGCAACTCGCACATGGAGATACACTTGAGTTAGTCATTAGTGAGTAGCGAAGCGCTGCTGGTAGTGAGTGAGTGAGTGAGAGGCTAGGAGAGTGAGTAGTCCCGGAATGCCGAGACTCTACTTCTTCGGCGCCTCGGTATGCTCCTCGCCTGGGAGTAGTCGTTCGAGTCTTCCAGGCCGGGTAACATGTAAGGAGATTATCGGTCGGGCAATAAAGTATGGTATTCTTCTCTATTTATTTATGGGTTTCAGGTATGCTTTAAATATTTATTTATTTATTGCATAGACTAGCTTATTTGGAGTCCTCGCTAGTTGTGACGATAGGTGTAAACGTGGTGTTTAGACCTGGAGTTATCCCTGATTTGCTCTTAACCCCACGGAGGATGGTAGCCGCGAGTACGTGTGACAGGCGTACCGGTCTCTGTAATCCACCACGTCCGGGTTCATGTCTGTAGGGCTCTCAATAGCAGGCGGATTCCCAAAGTAGTTGAACCTAATTCTCGGGTTGCTGCTTTGGCACGTTTGTGCCCCGAAATAGATAATAGAGAAAGGACCATACCAAGTTGCCCAGCTGCATAGCTCCTTGACATTAGATTACCTGGCCAGAAGACCTTTTTATTTATTGTTGCGCTCTTGCTCCCCTGTGCCACCTTGATCGGATAATTTATCTAGGATAGAGTTGTTAGTACACTGTTTGTTCCCTGTGGATTCGATACCCTAGGAATACTCCTTGCGGTGAAAGCTACACCGGTATCCGTACGCTTGCGGATTAATTTCTGTTAGGCCTTAGGACTGCCAACAAGCTTTCTGGCGCCGTTGCGGGGAACGGTAAGCTGTGCTAAAAACTCGAACCTAGAGTCGTCCGTTTAAGGTTTATTTTATTTTCTTTTTGTATTTGTTTTGTTTTTCTTTTCTTTTGTTATCATCACACCATGGACGCATCGTCAATCTTCGACGCCTCTGCTCCGAAAGGAGCACTATTGGAGCCTCCACCAGCTTCCAAACCAATCACGGCTTCAAGTTACGAGTTTCGACCAGAGCTAATTGCATTGGTAAAAGGATCTGTGTTCCATGGGGAAGATCATGAAAATCCGTACGCACACATACGCCACTTCGAAAGACTCTGCTCCACAGTGGTGACATCGGGTGTCCCGCAGGACAGTTTTAAATGGATACTATTTTCATTCTCCATCACTGGTGAAGCAGAACTCTGGTATGACAGGCATGTGAGTGAAGCAAATGGAGACTGGATTACCCTCAGGAAGCTCTTTTGCCTCAAATATTTCCCTCTCTACAAAGTCATTGCTCTTCGCAAGAATATCATTGCCTTTGAGCAGGGCAGTAATGAGTCATTAGGAGCTGCCTGGGACCGCTTCCTGACTTACACTCACCAAGGGCCAGATCTAGGAATTCCATCTCCAATCCTCCTTCAACACTTTGCAGCAGGACTTACTCCGAATGGCCGTAACTTCTTGGATACAGCCTCAGGAGGATCCTTCCTTTACAAGACAGCTAAAGAAGGGTTCGAAGTTCTTGGAAAGATCCTCAGCAACCTGGACTCCTATGAAGCATGTGCCCCTGAAAAGCCAAAAGAAGAGATACATGCCATAGTTGAGGTACCTTCAGCCAGCCCACCAGAGGAAAAGAAGGAAGAATGTGCAGTGCAACCCCAAACAGAACCTCCTCAACCACAGCCAGCTCCAGCGGCAGCACAAGATTTATTCTATGTCTGCCCGTCGAATCCAATATTATTTCAAGACAGCCAAGTTCTCTCTGAAGGTCAGAAACAAGTTGACTCCACACTCCCTCTCCTGCCACATGAAGAGGAGGTGGACCTGTCCAGGTTTGGAGACACAAGATTCTACCCTGCGGAGAAGAATTGTCATGTCGACAGGGCTGAACTTGATGAGCCAGATTTGGAGGATAAAGCAGAGCAAGAAGAAAGGCTACAACAATTGTCTGCTATCTTCAGTGAGGATTGGCTCCAAGAGACTGAATGCTCAGGCGAAGTGGTCAAGATAAATCCAGAGCCTGACAGCGTTCTAGTCACATGTAAGCAAGTGCAGCAGATTAAGGCCAGCTACGACTTGAAAGCGAAGATAAATATTCTGTCTAGGCAGCAGGCCCAAATGCTGACAATTGCACCGTTCAGCCTGATTCCATCAAAGAAAAAGCTGATTTACCAGAACAAATGCTATCAAGCTGAAGGCATTTGGCAAGGATTGGAGGTAGAAGTAAATGGGCAAACCTTGCTCATGAACTTCCACGTTTTCGAGATACCTGACCAAAGCCTCTTCCTAATTGAGACCCCAATTGCACCCCTCACGAGGATGAAAAGTGCACAAGAAGAATTGGATGTGCCAATGGGAAAGAAAAGCTTCTCCATCGACTTCAGACGTGCTCTTAACACAAAGGCGGAAGCACAATCTGAAGGGGTGAGTGAATACACGGCCATAGAGGAAGCTGCAGCCGTCGAATTCTTAGAAGCTTCACAGCATGATATCGAGGAAGACGTACAGTACTTCAATGGAGACGAAGATCCTTCCCCATTTGTTCCACTAAACAAGCAAGAAGAGACAGCTCCTATACCCGTAGAGCTCAAGCCGCTGCCTCCAGGTCTCAAGTACAGTTTCCTCTTTCAAGATCAAGGGACGCCTGTCATCATCAGTGACAAGCTATCCGAGACGGAAGAGAAGGAACTAGTAGCCGTGCTGGAGAAATATCGATCAGTGATAGGCTACTCACTGGCAGACCTCAGGGGAATCAGCCCAGAATTCTGCACACATCGGATCCCAATGGAGCCTGACCATAAGCCCGTTCGTGAGCACCAACGACGTCTAAACAATGCCATGAGAGAGGTAGTAAAGAAAGAAATTTTGAAGCTTCTCAAGGCAGGGATTATCTACCCCGTTCAAGACAGTCAATGGGTCAGCCCCGTTCAGGTAGTGCCGAAGAAGGGAGGGATGACCGTTGTGAAGAACGAAAAGAATGAGCTGATCCCTCAGCGTACAGTGACAGGATGGAGGATGTGCATCGATTACAGGAAGCTTAACAGAGCGACCAGGAAAGATCACTACCCACTCCCGTTCATTGACGAGATGCTCGAACGGTTGGCGAAGCACTCATTCTTCTGCTTCCTCGATGGTTATTCAGGGTATCATCAAATACCTATCCACCCTGATGACCAAGACAAGACCACCTTCACATGTCCATATGGCACCTTCGCCTACCGTCGGATGTCGTTCGGATTATGCAACGCACCAGCCTCATTCCAAAGGTGCATGATGGCCACCTTCTCCGACTTGGTCGAGAAGATAATGGAAGTATTCATGGATGATTTCTCAGTCTATGGGGAAACATTCGGGCGATGCCTCCAGAATCTCGAGAAGGTACTCCAGAAATGCAAGGAGGCGGATTTGGTTTTGAATTGGGAGAAATGTCACTTTATGGTGACAGAGGGAATTGTCCTAGGACATAAGGTCTCTGCCCGAGGGATTGAAGTCGACAAGGCCAAAGTTGAGGTAATTGAGTCACTTCCACCCCCGAGGAACATAAAAGGGATCCGCAGCTTCTTGGACATGCCGGTTTCTATAGAAGATTCATCAAGGACTTCTCCAAGAAGGCTCGACCTCTCACCAGTCTTTTGGCTAAGGATGCACCGTTTGTCTTCGACAGCAAGTGCATGGAGGCATTCAATGAACTGAAGCAAGCTTTGATAACAGCCCCCATTATCCAGCCGCCCGATTGGTCACTCCCATTCGAAATCATGTGTGATGCAAGCGACTATGCCATAGGGGCAGTGTTGGGGCAAACCAAGGATAAGAAGCATCACGCCATAGCCTATGCTAGTAAGACTCTCACTGGGCCACAACTCAACTATGCAACCACTGAGAAAGAGCTACTAGCTGTGGTTTATGCCATCGACAAGTTCAGATCGTATTTGGTTGGAGCAAAGGTGATAATATACACAGATCATGCAGCTCTCAAGTACCTTCTGACTAAGAAAGATGCAAAGCCACGCCTTATCCGTTGGGTCCTCCTCCTTCAAGAATTTGATCTAGAAATCAAAGATAGGAAGGGAGTAGAGAACACAGTGGCAGACCATCTCTCACGACTGCAGACGAAAGACCCCAACGGGTTGCCCATCAACGACTATCTGAGAGATGACATGTTACTTAAGGTAACAAGCACCGACCCTTGGTATGCGAATATCGTCAACTATATCGTAGCAGGATACATACCACCAGGGGAGGACAAGAAGAAGATCATCAGGGACAGCAAATTTTACCTCTGGGACGATCCATATCTTTACAAAGTCTGCACCGATGGTCTACTAAGAAGATGTGTACCCGCCTGCGAAGCGATGCAGATCATTGACAGATGTCATTCATCAGCCTTCGGCGGTCACTATGGAGCATTTCGTACAAATGCCAAGGTATGGCAAAGTGGTTTCTACTGGCCAACCATGTACGAGAACACGAAGGAGTACGTGAGAAGATGTTCACGCTGTCAGAAAGTGGGAGGAATCAATGCCCGCGATGCTATGCCCTTAACTAACAACCTTCAGATCGACATCTTCGATGTTTGGGGCATAGACTTCATGGGACCCTTCCCTAACTCTGAAGGGTATGAGTATATACTTGTGGCTGTGGACTACGTCTCAAAGTGGGTCGAAGCTATGCCATGTCGGAATGCCGACTCCACACACTCCAAGAAAATGCTCCAAGAAGTCATCTTCCCAAGATTCGGCACACCTAGAGTGCTGATAAGTGATGGGGGTTCACATTTTATTGACAAGACCTTCGAAAAAATGTTGCAATCACTCGGCATCGAGCATAGAGTAGCAACCCCCTATCACCCACAGACAAGCGGTCAAGCGGAGACATCCAACAAACAAATCAAGAATATTCTCCTGAAGACCGTTAATCAAATGGGCAAGAATTGGAAGTCGAAGCTGTATGAAGCACTGTGGGCTTACAGAACAGCATACAAGACTCCAATAGGCATGACCCCATACCAGCTAGTATATGGGAAAACATGCCATTTGCCCGTCGAGCTCGAATTCAAGGCGTACTGGGCGATCAAGAAATGGAACATGGATTTGGACCAAGCCCAGATTAAGCGACAAATATAAATCGCCGAGCTCGAAGAATGGAGGGAGAAGGCGTACCACAGCTCCAAGCTCTACAAAGAGCGTACGAAGAGGTGGCACGACAAGCGCATCCGGGAGAAGCACTTCACGCCAGGTGATAAGGTACTCATGTTTAACTCCCGCGTTAAATTATTTGGTCATGGTAAATTAAAAAGTAAGTGGGATGGCCCCTACACCGTCATAGAAACATCTAACCATGGGGCCGTCACTCTCCAAAGTGATGATGGAGAGCACTTTAAAGTAAATGGCCAGCGCTTGAAAATCTTTTTAGAACCCTCCATGCCGGAACTCGAGGAAGTAGATGTTCTCGAGTTCATCCCGACTTAAAGGTCCATCATCTACGGTCTAGCCCCGACCTTAACTGAGCCTTGTTTTTATTTGTTTTCACCTTTTATTTTCTTTAGTAATAAATAAAATAAAAAGAATTGCCAAAGATAATATCAAACAAAAAATCCTTTCACATCATCGGTTTTATGACAACTTTATTTCGCAATCTCTCCTTGCTCACAAAAATTTTATTAAGGATGCTCTTGTCTATTTTGTTGTGAGGTTTGATATATGCATAAATCTTGACCTCTATCTTCTCATGATTTTCTCGGGAATCTTACTTTGCTTTTCAAACTGATTGTCACAAATTCTCCTGAAAAGCCTATTAGAGCCAAATACAGTTAGATTTTATAACTCCTCAAAAGCTAATCTGTTTGCGTTAAGTTTGATTAAGGCTTAATTCTCCAAAGTTGCATGCACTCCTCAGAACCTCAGTCATACATCATATCCATATGCAAGCATCCCCTCCACTTTATGGCATAAAACATTCCCTGATCAATTCCATCAAAAGAATTTCTATCTGTATGCTCATTGCCCCATAATCAAAGATGAAAAGGAGCCCTTCTTTGCCTCAAGTATCATGGGAACCTCTCTTCTAAAAAAAAAAAAAGAGAGAGAGAGAGAGAGAGAGAGAGTTCCCCTCTTAAAAAAAAAAAGAGAAGAGGCAGAATGGCTACTTTATTTATTTGGGCAAAGCATAAAGAAGAGTTATGCCATAAAGTGTGAGTCATCATGTCGCTACCATATGCATCATCTTTTTCTTGACTGAGTTATGAGGATGTGCAACGCACTTTCTAGAATTCTTCCTTAATTTACAATACCTGCAAAAGATTATGCTCTCCTTACCGAACTCCAGATATAAGCCATATCAGAAAATAAGGAAAGCATTTTTTTTGAGAGAGAACAGGTTTTTCCACCACTCCGAGTGACTCAGAATTTGAGAATTTTTGTGACATGATGGAGAAGGGAAGAGTTCGGAAACCCGAGGGATCTTTGGGATTGAGAAGGGTCTTTGATTTTTCGCTATTCAACCTTTCAACTTCTCAAGACAATGAGCTTTAGCCACTTCCACATAGTGAGCCTGAGGAAATTGTTGAGATATCTTTGTCTTATCACCTTGATGATGTCTTTTTCTTTGGTTCAATCTTTTTGCTCGGGACGAGCAAAGATCTAAGTCTGGGGGGGGATGTTGGCGGTGCTTATCACTCAAATTTTACCGCCAACACCATTCAATAAAAGCCATCAACCAAGGATAAAATGAACATTCTTTTATGTTAATGGCTCTCCACGAGTTTTGTTGGAGTATTTGAATGCAGGGAGCAATATGGACCAAAATGACAGGAAATGGGGGCCAAAGCCCACCGGCCGGCCCAATCATAGGCCGGCCGGCCTACTCAGGCTCCCGATGGGATTAATCTTTCTTCCAGAGGCCTTTTGCTGCTCCCCCACGTGGAATTCAAGGCCCAACCCAACAAGAGACAACCGACATTCTAGAACATGGGCTTTTGGGCCTAAACTTGAAGGTCACTCCATTTCTGCCGCCCCCATCAAGTAGCCGACCTCCGAACCGTCATCAGGAGCGAATCTGAGACGTCCACGTAAAAGACGGTGGCGAACCGCCATAATCAATGGCCGGCCGGCCTACCTTTGCGCCACCGCCACTCCATCTTCGGCTACAAGATGCACACCGACATGAGGAACCTATAAATACCCCCGGCTAGCTTCAGAGCAACTCGCACCTGGAGATACACTTGAGTTAGTCATTAGTGAGTAGCGAAGCGCTGCTGGTAGTGAGTGAGTGAGTGAGAGGCTAGGAGAGTGAGTAGTCCCGGAATGCCGAGACTCTACTTCTTCGGCGCCTCGGTATGCTCCTCGCCTGGGAGTAGTCGTTCGAGTCTTCCAGGCCGGGTAACATGTAAGGAGATTATCGGTCGGGCAATAAAGTATGGTATTCTTCTCTATTTATTTATGGGTTTCAGGTATGCTTTAAATATTTATTTATTTATTGCATAGACTAGCTTATTTGGAGTCCTCGCTAGTTGTGACGATAGGTGTAAGCGTGGTGTTTAGACCTGGAGTTATCCCTGATTTGCTCTTAACCCCACGGAGGATGGTAGCCGCGAGTACGTGTGACAGGCGTACCGGTCTCTGTAATCCACCACGTCCGGGTTCATGTCTGTAGGGCTCTCAATAGCAGGCGGATTCCCAAAGTAGTTGAACCTAATTCTCGGGTTGCTGCTTTGGCACGTTTGTGCCCCGAAATAGATAATAGAGGAAGGACCATACCAAGTTGCCCAGCTGCATAGCTCCTTGACATTAGATTACCTGGCCAGAAGACCTTTTTATTTATTGTTGCGCTCTTGCTCCCCTATGCCACCTTGATCGGATAATTTATCTAGGATAGAGTTGTTAGTACACTGTTTGTTCCCTGTGGATTCGATACCCTAGGAATACTCCTTGCGGTGAAAGCTACACCGGTATCCGTACGCTTGCGGATTAATTTCTGTTAGGCCTTAGGGCTGCCAACACCCTTCTTCTCGTTGTCCTCCCAGTTGACTAGTTCTATCTCTTTATCTTCATATGGAATCCTTGTGTGTGTTGGCTTGCCACCCATCATATCTTTCAATCTTTACCTATGCTTTGGTCTAGTTTGCAAGTTATAAATAATAGATCTTTCCTTGTTAATTCATGATATTCTTAGCCCTGCTTCCCTGAGGAAAATATAAATGCGATACCATTAGAATACTCCTGGGTGAAATGCTACAACGGTGTTCCGTGCGCTTGCGGAGTTGATATTTATCTCTGTGCGTAAGAAACGCCAACAAGCATTTCTGGCGCCGTTGCCGGGAAGCAATGGTTTAAGATATCTTTGATTGACATCGACTCTCTGTTATGTTAATTTGCTGCTAGACTAAGCATCCCCCTGCATTTTGTTTGAGCATATCATCATCGCATTTGCACTGTTTTCTTTTCAATCCATCTGCATATTTAATTCCCCTCCATCCCACCCCGCTGCAAAAAAAAAAACGAGTGCCTAATCATAGGCCTCGGGCTTTCAAAAAAATAAAATAAAAATAAAATAAAATAATAATAATAGAAAAAAAAGAACCCGAGCGCCCAATCATAGGCGTGGGTTTTTTTTTTTCCGAATGCCCAATCATAAGCCCGGAATTTGTTTTAAAAAAAAGAGAAAGGTTGGATTTTTATGACAAGAAGAAGGAAACAAATGTGGCGGAACCAAGACGTTCAATGAAGAAATCTATAGCTTAGCCATAAATTCAATTGCAAAGGCTAAGCTTGGGGAGGAACCGCCAGGTAAGCACCGTATTTATTTCTTGTTTTCCTTGTCATATACCCTCTCCGTTCGAAAAAAATAAAAATAAAAATAAAGTAAAAAATAATAATAATAATATATATAATAAAAATGCTGCCTAAATCGTTCAATGCTTTGCGAATGCAAAGATTCTTTGAGTTGCTCTCTGATGAAAATATGCTGTATCTTTTTGACCATACCCGTGCTCTCGAATTTCTTTTTGATGATGTAGGTTGTGATTAAATTGTTAGTCATAATCAATCGCCAGCTTCTCTTGCTTGGGTGCGGCACTTCTGTGTTTATGATCTTCTTAGATTATGCCCGGTGGCCGTTCAACCAACAGAAAAATACACGTCTCTATGATGCTTTCTTGACAGAAGAAGGGTATGATGTCCTCTGCTCTCCTCACACAATTGATCGAATTAAACGTGGTGTCTAGGTTGATTAATGGAACTATAGAGATATGTGCGATGTACACGAATGGTTTTGTACTAACCAATGCAGGATCTTTCTGAGAGCAAACTAAGTCCATCAGGCAACATGAAAGGCACATAATTTAAGAAGGAGATACCAACAAGGCGGACCCAGTGCTTCCACATGAAAGATTTAATCGCTTAGCTTTGCACATAGTTGCAAGAGCTAAGCTTGGGGAGGGACCGCCAGGTAAGTACTTCTGTATACGATATTATACTCTTTTTGAATTGTGCCCTTTTTCAAATAAAAAAACACCAAAAAAATATTAGGTTCTCGGCAAAGCCCAATAGGGGCTAGCCACCTGTATCACCCTCATTCTTTTTGCAGACACAAGAAGAATGGAGGAAGCGGCCTATTCAAGCTTAAGTCCTGCAAAGACTCAAGCTTGGGGAGGACCTCCAGGTAAGTATTTCTAAACTTTCTTTGAATAAATAAACTCCCTGTTTCGAATAAATTCTAGAATCTTGGTGTTATGCTACGCATAAGGGAAATGATGATCGAGTTACAATTTAGCTTCCCATGTATCGCATAGATGCAACCTCTACTCCTAAAATATGTGTTATTTTTATTTGAGCATGATCACATCATGAGTCTTGCTTATTTCCGTGGGTTGCATTTGTTACACCAAGTCTGAGCATTGTGAATTATGATACGGCATGATTAGGACATGTTGCAATTTCTTAGTATGGTTTCATCCAGAGATGTTTTCCTTGAATTGCTGCAAGTACCTAAAACCCTTCTGTTTTGGCACACTTCTCTTAGTGTGAGGATTTATTTACCTACCAGAGCCATATCATAATATTCGAAACAGCCCCACTCATAGCCAATTGTTTATGTATTGAGTTTTGTTAAGGTTTGATGTACTCTTGAAACTAAGCACTCCTAATTTTGGTCATAATTCCTTCGCGTGTGTTTTCGAAAATTTCTCTCCACCAAATAAAAAGTGGAATGTTTGGATAAATCAACCAAACATTTTTCAGAGTTTGCAAAACTTTTGGTCCATCCAAAAAGTTCAAGAATATTTCAAAATGTTTCCTTTTGAACCATGCAAAATTTATGGCCTCTTGCACCATGGAGTAGTCAAAAAAAAACCCTCCATGGTTGCATGACAAAAGTCAATGGCTATATGGTTTTATCATAAACATTGAGCAAAATAAAGGACCAATGTTTTTAAAACCCCCTTCCACAAGTGTGAGTCCATTTTCTCCCCCTCCATCACATCATTTCTTATGACCAAAATAAATGGAGTTGCTATATAGATTGAGACTCATTCTTTAGCATTACAATATATGCATGACATTTGCGCATTCCTTACTAAGCTCCACATACAAAGCCTCAATTTGGTAGAAGGTAGGATGAGTGAAGCTTGTAGGAATAGACTCACATTGGCGGGTAAGAAAAGTGCCTGCCAAAACGAAAGAGAATTTTTGCACCTTATCTTGCAGCACATAAAAACTCTAGATGCATACCTGCTAGAATTGTTTACTTGTCCAAAAGTGCCGTTCTAGTCTTCGATGCTGCATGACAAGGTGTAACGTATAAGCCCCACGATTTTTGCAACACTCATGAATATTTTGTGCTCTCGTAAACTTACCACTGTTTAGGGAGTATGTTGTTGCATCTTTATTACCCATGGAGTGCTTCTTTGTAACTCCTGATCCGCCGGTACCCTGAGTTGAGTTTGCTCGTGACGAGCAAAGTTTAAGCTTGGGGAGGTTGTTGGCGGTCGTTAAACCGTGTTTTGACCGCACCCTACAGGTAAATAAAAGCATAACACCAAGATTTTGTGCATAGTAGATAGGAATAATGCTACTCCACAAGTTTTGGTGAATATTTGGATGCAGGAGGAAATCCATTGTAAATGGGAGCAAAAGCCTACCGGCCGGCCCCATCATAGGCCGGCCGGCTTATGTTGGATCTCAACATGGTCCAACAGCCTCAGGCATCTCCCATTGGGCTCAAACATCAAGGATCAAATGGCAAACAAATATTTCCCAGCCAGAGTATCGACCACTGCGCAAGGCCCAACAAACAAGCCCATCAACCACTCAAAAAGGCGTCAAATCACCGAGCAAGACCGTGGATCTTAATGGGCACATCATGAGAGGCCAGCCCACAAAAATTTGAGGCATTTGGAGACAAAAGTCCGCCGGCCGGCCGGCCTACTATTTTTTCCGAATCGGCCCGTCTTTTTCCAGTCGGTTCCAGAGGCGGTTGCAAGCTAACTTGACGCACCGACCAAGTAAGGAGACGTCGGCAAGTGAGGAATATCCACAAGATTCTCCTAAGATGAAGGGACCTTCTCCACTCTCCCAAGGAAGCCTCACACTATAAATAGAGGACCTCCCCCTCACTTCCAACCTGCACCATCACACATGAGAAGAGAAGACCCAATGTAGGGTCACGCTCAGCTCATGAAAGATCATTCCACTTGTGTAGTTTAGAGTAGGCTAGTTGGTCATGGGAGTTAGAGTAGAAGTGAGAGTTTCGCTCGGAGCTCCGGAGTTCTCTTCGGAGTTTGGGTAAAGTTCTCGTGTATCTTTTCTTTTATACTTTCTTTAATATAATTATTTTCTTATTTATTTATTTTAATTTTCCTTTTAGTTTACATTTATTTATTTAAGTAATAATTATAGAGAAATTCTTGTGTTGGTTTCATGTCTGTGTATGGTAGGTCTATCTGCATGGGTTGTTTGCACCGCAAATGCTTACACAATCCACATAGATTTGTTATGCATGGTTGGCTTGCTCTTACGTGAAGAGTAAGTTATCTAGGATATTTGCTTGTATGGCTCAAGAAACTATTCTAGACGTGAGTTTGCTCTACACCCCACGGAAGGATGGTAGCCGCGAGTAAGTGTGACAGGCGTACCGGTCTCTGTAATCCACCACGTCCGGGTGATGGTTTTAGTAGGGAGGTCAATAGCACGTAGTTCCCCAAGGTAGTTGAACCTAATTCTCGGGTTGCTACCTTGGCATGCGTGTGCCCCGATATGCAGGAACGAATCTATAATGAAAGCTTAAGTAGATATTTGTAACCCCTAGGCAGATACCCTTCTTCTCGTTGTCCTCCCAGTTGACTAGTTCTATCTCTTTATCTTCATATGGAATCCTTGTGTGTGTTGGCTTGCCACCCATCATATCTTTCAATCTTTACCTATGCTTTGGTCTAGTTTGTAAGTTATAAATAATAGATGTTTCCTTGTTAATTCATGATATTCTTAGCCCTGCTTCCCTGAGGAAAATATAAATACGATACCCTTGGAATACTCCTGGATGAAATACTACAACGGTGTTCCGTGCGCTTGCGGAGTTGATATTTATCTCTGTGCGTAAGAAACGCCAACACAGACTCAAGAGAGACTAGAAAGTATTAAAATATATAAGATGAAGCCATAAAGGCCTGTGGTGCCCGAGTAATCAATGATGCAGTAACGCAGCTGTTGTAAATATCCAACTGATTAAAGCCATGAAAGCAATAAACCTTTTGGTTTGACCGTAGTGTCTGAATAGAATAACAACTAAGAAGTTGTAGCTGAGTGATAATTCTCCAATCCGAGTGATGGTGGTTGAATAATTCTTGCAGAGAAATAGTGTCCGCCTGTAGCTTGAGCTTGAAAAAGACCTGACCATCTGAGTCATGGCCGAGTCATTCTGGCCGACTAGTAGTAGTCTTGTGTATTAAAGTGGACTGATGTGTCGCCTGGAGCAACAACCGATGGTGTTCAACTGAGTGAACCACCTTGTCAGCGCTGGATGTTGGGTAACAAGTCACTCAGGCAAGGAGCGACGAGCAGTAAACCTCTGGTGATGAGGTCATACTTTGGTAATAGAAATCATTGTGTGGTGTAGCAGGTTGATGAGTAGTAAAGCTTGTTGTGGGATCTGCAACACTCTGGTGGTAGTCGTAAATCTTGATAAGCTTCACACTTGCAACACATGACGCATCTTGATGCTGGTTGTCAGCAGTTTCTTGTCGCCATCGTAGCCAACTTATATGGCCGACTGACAGTAAAGGAGTGCATTAAGCACCTTTCCGAGTGCTAGATATTAGCCAAGAGTTTGTAGAAGACTTGTAGAAATCTTATGAGAAATTCCCGAGTGGCGTCTAGCCCCCGAGTGTAGGCTCATGTACTCTGAGAAATTCCTGTAGATAAAACAAAAGAACAGATTATGTAGCAATCTGTAAAAATAATCAAATATATGACCGCAACAACATGGTTGTTTTTAATCATCATGATTGAGTAATTTGAAGCGGCTCAGCCGTTCTTTTCAACTCTGATAGCCAAGTATTGTCCTATGTTTATGCACTCTTAGAACTTAGCCGGCCCTGTATGACGTGGGACACTGGGTCAGCGCACGTTTAGGAAGACGACGGCGTCAGTTAGAGCTTCACAATCGGAGTAACTGCAGCGTACAGCTACAAGATTGACATAAGTCGTAAGATTAAATGAGCATGAACGTTTGTCAAGTGAGCCTCTATGACTGTTTTCAGAGACCGATTGTCGCCTTATGTTTATGCACTCTTAGTCAGAGCTTCACAATCAGGACAGACAAGGCTTACTTAGTCGGCAAGAGGTACTCAAGACATAACTCATAAGATTTATACAGCCTCCGGCTCTGTATGCAGTAGAATGTACTGGATACAGAGTCAAGACCATAAAGGGAGAAAGCTGTATTTAATTATTGATCTGAAAGCTCATGAAAATGAGGAGTGTGAAACACTCGGATAAACGAGACGGGAAGTGTATAGAACACTCGAAATATAACGAAAATAAAATAAATGACTTAACTTGTATGATAAGCTGTGTCGTCGCAGTGCCATGATAAGACAAGTGTGTAGAACACCGAGTAGATGCTGCCATGTGCCGAATAGACTCGTGGCTGGGTGACCATCACCGTGGCCGAGTGACTGTATAGGCGGAGTGGTCGCCACAGCATACAAGTGCCGAGAGACGATCATCGTCGAGTAGTCATCACACACCTGTTCTCATGAAAACAATTGGTGCATGCAAAAAAAAATATACAAGATATAATCCGTAATAAGCAAATGAATTGCTAAGGAGTAAAATGATATGGAGAATATAATTAAGAGTAAGAAGATTCTTCTCTGTTGGGCGTTGTTGTTTTGGAGTTGGTGATTGTAAACTCAACATTAAGCTGCCGATTCCAGAAATCCAATATGGAACTGCTGAGCGTGTATATGCTCGTATTGATTGCAGTATATCATCAAGCCGATGCCATGGTGAAGACCAAAGTGCATGAGATGCTATCCAGAGATAAATCTGTGAGACAATGAATGTCATAGATGAATGTCCCAGAAGTTCGGAAGTACAACATCCAGGTTTCAGAAATCCATAAAATTGAAGTCCAGAAGTAAACAATATCTAGAAGTCCAATGCTCAGATTTCCAAAAGGCTTGTAATACTTGGAAATCCAAATGACCAATATTTATAACATTGAGAAATCCAGATAGCCGATATTTGAGAATCAGATGGCCAATATTAAGAAATCCAGATGGCCAGAAATCCCTAAAGCCAATAACAATTAGTTGTCATGAAGACATCATGGCCGAGAAATCACCAATATTCGTAGCAATGAGAAATTCAGATGATCATATAATTCCAGAAATCCGTAAGGCCAATAATATGTAAGAAACCCCATGGCCGAGTAACCATCAACATGGCTGAGAGATAAATATGGTGGCCGAGTAGTTACGGACGACAATACGCCGAGTTACTAGCCAAATCGCCGAGTGGCCGGGTGACAACACTGTGGCTCAACAGCTCAGGTAGCTCCGCCGAGTGGTTGCAGTAGTGCAACTAGACATTACTGAGCCGATAGTTGCCATTGCCGTCGTGGCCAGATTGCCGTAGCACGCCGAATAGTAGAGAGGCGGCTATAGCCGAGTGGCCATAGCTTGTCTGCCCTGATGGATACACACCTCGTGCATGCATACATGAAAATCAAAAGAGAATCACATAACAGCCAATGTTTAATCAAGTTGATTAGCAATAAAATAATATGGAAAACAAAGTAATGAATAGAAATAATCTTCTCTTGTGTGCGTGTGCGTACAGGACTCGTAGCCGTATAGACGCAGTTGTACATGGGTTGCCGCCGTGGCCGAGAGGCCGTCGTTGTACGCCGGGTTGCCGTCATAGATGAGCGGCGGCGGTCATGGCCGATAGAATACGCCGAGTAGACCTGAGACGCCGGGTCATGAATATACGCCAAGCTAAAGTTCAAGTTGAACATAATTAGCCCCCGGCGTTTACGATCATGTGTGCCTTGTAAAGTACGCACGTTACGCCATGAGTAGATCACCCAAAGATTGATTATAGAAATCAGTAAACAAATAAAGAAAGCTTGAGTAAAAACAAGGAATAATCTTCCCTGTGATCCGTCGGACGGCATGGCGTACGTGTAGCTGTTCGGGGCAGCCTTTTCCATTGAAACTCGCAACCAAACTTTTGTCGATGGAAAGTTTGGCCCCGTGTCCAGCTTAGACTCCGTCTCTACTTGGCTGCGGGTATACGCCGAACTCGTCGAGTCGTCGACTAGGCGACTTGTTGCAGGTGCTGATGGCGGATCAGATCAAGCATCCTCGGGACTTGATGCACACCGCAGCCTCGAGACGACGTACGCCGGAGCGATGCCGATCGGCAAGGACGTTGCCTTGAAGCGCACCGCGGCTTTTGTATCTTGACGTGATGATCCGCCGACTCGCTGCGTGAGCCGACGACAGATCGAGCTCAACAGATCGAGCTTCCTTGGGACTTGATCCACGGAGCCGCAATCGCGGCCGTGATAGTCGCCTTGAAGAACTCGACGAAGCTCTCTGATGTAGAAGATGTCCATCGTACTCGACGAAGGATTCCAGCGCTAGCCCCACGGTGGGCGCCACTGTCGACGTTTTTGTCGGCAATTATATGTTAGGGGGCTACGCAAGAACCAAGAATACGATGGTGAAGACAAGACGCCAAGTTTATACAGGTTCGGGCCTCTCGGAGGATAATAACCCTACGTCCTGTCTTGGGTGGTATTGTATTGTGTATGTTGAGATGAGATCCCTGTCCGCTTTATATATCCGGGAGAACAGGGTTACATGGAAAGTATCCTAGTCGGTTACAACATGGAATTACTTGTACTACAAGACAATAGACTTGCCGAATAATTCGCGCCTTCCTTCTAGATGTTTGAGGCACTCGGGCTTGTTTGGGCCAGCCCGACTACCCTGTCTAGGTACTCGGCCTTGCTTGTCTTGAAGTATCCGGGGTCATAGTAACGAAAGGGAGTCTTCGACGCAGCAAGGCGCCAGCGGTGATGAGATCCACGGCCACTGACTGCAACAACGTCTGACGGAATCGCCTGAATCTCGCGACTCTTCCTCAAACACTGTAGCGTCTCCTTCTTCCCTGTCTCTCTCGGCTAGATCTGCTCCAGCTTGAGCGGCCCCCCTTCCTCTCCTCTCCGGTGAGCTTGCCGGCGACGTGAGGGAGGGGGTCCCATCCCGTTTTAGGCTGTATATATAGTAGTTTACTTATAGATCTAAATAATCAGATTGGAACCAAGTTTGGCTGGCTGTTTTTTGCTTCTGTGTTTTGCTTCCCCTTTCGGCTTCAGCGTGGTTCCAGTAACTATCTAGTTTCCTTTGTGGAGTTGCCGTGATGGCTGTCTTCCTCGTTGGTCTCCTCCCCGGCGAGTGTAATCTCTCCCTTTTCTCCTGCTCTCTTGCTCTGCTTTTGGTTCGGTTGGGAGCTGTGAAGGGAGTTGTGGGTGGCTGTTGTTCTGTGTCGTGTGATTCTGACAGGCACTGGGGGTCTCTGATCCGGGTTGATCGCAGTCTCTTGCTGATCCCCGATTGGGATTGGGGAGCCCTCTTCTGGTCGCGCCCGGTGAAGCATCATCAACATCTACGGCGACGACATCTCCTACCTCTGGAACAGCCTCTGCGGCGGCCGTCGGGTGGACCGCCGGCGTGCCAAGCAAGCTGTGGTATGAGGCTTCTTTCCCATCCAGTCCGCGGTGGCTTGACGGCTTTAGGCTGTTCACACCGACTGGTCCCGGTTTGGATGGAGGTGCCTTTGTCTGATAAGCGGCGATGGGAACTTCGGCTTCTTCGCTTCTTCCGGCAATGGAGATGGTGGTGCCGGCGGCGACTCGTTCTCTGCCGCCTACTGTTATTTCCTCTTGAGGACCTTAATGTAATTTTTATTTTCTTTTCTGTCCTCTTCTCCTTGCATAAGGGCCTCTGGGTAATTATTGACTTGTATGAGGGCCTTTGTGCTTATGTACCGAACCTTCCACAGTAATAAAGAGAGCTCTAGCCCTTCGTGGGCGGTTTCCTTCCAAAAAAAAAAAAAAAAAAAAGGCGCCAGCGCCTAGGCAGCCGAAAGCAGCTGCAGACGCAGCAAGACGCAGCAGCGCTAGCAAGCCTAGTAGCACAAAAATTCGCGGAAACAGAAGGCCAAGAAAAAGGCCGTGCGGAACCAGCCAAGCAGGGGCCCCATGTGCGTCTGCAAAGTAGTAGCTGCTGGTAGCTTGTTTCCAAACAGCAGCAGCAGATTTTTGGGCAAAAGCTGGCTTCTGTGATCCGGCCTAAAATCCAGATTTTCCTAATCGCTTCCAGCTTCCAAACGGGGCCTTAGTCAGAAACAAAATTAATCCTTATACACTTCATCATACACATATTAGTCCTTACGTTTGGTAGTAGGTAGTGCATGGAGTACTGCTGAACGACAGGGACCAGCGCGCAGGAGTTCCAAGTAAGGAACGCCTTTCCGATCCACCCACTTAATACTGACGTAGTAGTTGCACGAACGTACACACAACACATACAGCGTACTGTTTGCCGGTCTACAAAAGGCACAGGACTATACTTGTAGCAGCTACGTGCTGAACACTTTTTTGAGGAAAAAAAGAGAAAAGACAATTTCAGACTACCGATAAATGTATATACTCTCTCAGTTTTTAATTAGCGTATTCTACCTCAAAACTGAACCAAGAATGTTGTCCTGGTGTTATCAAACAGAGTAGTACCTCTGCTGCTCGGATAATTCAGCTGACATGGCCGGACATTATCATAACTGTCAATCATTCCTCTGGGACAAGCAGGGGACGATCATCGTGACAGCATCAGACGACACTCGCTAATAATGCAGAGTTCAAACCGTTTCCTTGTCATCAGCTCTGCCCCAGCTTCATCCCCGCTCGCTCGCTCGCTGCATGGGAGCACCAACGATTCAGACAAGGAGACGGCCAAACCGTCACCCAAAATTTGCTAAAGTTTTGTCTCGGAGCGGTAGCAATTGCTTGCTGAGTGACGATGATGCCAGACGCGTCGAAGTGGATCATTGGCCCCCCAATGATCAATCCAGCCCCACTCGTCTGCTGGGACTGATGAAAGCGAGTGGAGCACGAAGCGAGCACGCACTGCTCCCCCCGGATCAAAAGACCAAGTCAGCATCAGAAGTATTGTATACAGCTGTAATTCCTAGAGTAGCTCCTCTGATTGAGGCCCTCCTGTAATTTCCTAACACGGCACATTGCCTTGCTATATAAACCAGCCACCCCCACCTATCGGTGTGTGCGGTGTTTGCGCCTCCATCCAATTCTCTACATGGTATCAGACGATTTTCGATCCTTTCCGCTGCCACCCCCTTCCTAGCCAACACCCACCAAACCCTAGCCGCCGCCGCGCATCTCTCCTAGCGCCGCCGCCGCGAAACCCTTCCCTACGCCGACGCCATGTCGCTGCCTAGCTCCCCCTCTGCTGCTGCCACTACCTCGGCATCCTCCCCCGCCGCCGTCGTCAACACGGCCCCGGCGATCTTTCTCAACCCCTACTGCACCGTCAACGTCAAGTCCCATGTCCCCATCACCCTCGAGCTGAAGAAGCCTAACTTCACCCGCTGGTCCTCCTTCTTTCGTACCATGTGTGGGAAGTTTGGACTCATGGCACACATCGACGGCTCGCCATCACGTCCTGATGATCCGATCTGGGTCCAAGCGGACTGCTCTGTCCGGAGCTGGCTCCTCGGCTCCGTCGCCGACGACGTCCTCGGCCTCGCCGCGGAGAACGACCAAGACGCCAACGGCCTCTACGCTGCCATCGCGAAGCTGTTCAACTCCAACAAGGAGGCACGGGCCATTTTTTTGAGCAATCAGTTTCACTCCATGGTGCAGGGTGATCTCTGCGTCAATGACTATTGCCAGAAGATGAAGGAGCTGGCTGATGGCCTCCAGGATGCCGGCCATGGCGTGACCGAGTCACAGCTCGTCCTCAACATCCTGCGCGGCATCAACCCCAAGTTCTCCAACACCGCGGACAACCTCGCCGAGATGACTCCCTTCCCCGACTTCGCCAAGGCGCGTTCCTCCCTGGCCCTCAAGGAACAACGCCTCGCCATCGAGTCCAAGGTCGCCACCGACACCGCCCTCGTCGCCTCTTCCTGCGGTCCCGGTGGCTGTCGCGGTGCAAGCTCCTCTACACCGACCTACAACGCTCCTGCGCCGGCGCCCCGGGTCCCGTACCAGCAGTTCGCGCCGGCTCCGGGCGCACGTCCTCCTTCGAACGGCAATCAGCGCCGCAACGACAGGAACCAGCGCCGTCGCGGTGGCGCTCCTCGCCCACCTCAGGGCGCCCCCCAGCCAGCTGGGCCCTGGATCTGCTTCAACCCATGGGCCCTTCCCGGCACCAACCAGCAGACGGGCCAGCAGCAACGCGCCTCTGCACCGGGCGTCCTTGGGCCGTATCCTCAGGCTCATACGGCCTTTGCACCCTCCCAGGCATCCAGCGCCACTCCACAATGGGATCCGGCAGCCCTCGTCGCTGCCCTGAACCAACTTGCCCTCCCCAACTCCGATGGGTGGGTGGTTGATTCCGGCGCTTCATCTCACATGGCCTCCCAGGAAGGTATACTTCTCCTCCATCTACCTCCTAGCTCCACGGAGATCACAGTTGGCAATGGTGCTCGGCTACCCGTCACCGCCCGCGGCAACTCCGCCCTTCACACTCCTTCATCTACATTTCATTTGAACAATGTTTTAATTGTCCCTTCTCTTGTCCGGAACCTTCTTTCTGTCCGGCAATTCACACGGGATAATCTTTGTTCTATCGAGTTTGACCCTTTTGGTTTCTTTGTCAAGGACCTCCGGACCCGGCGCGTGATTCTTCGCTGCAATAGCTCGGGTGACCTCTACACACTCACTCCCGCCGACGCCCGCACCATTGCTGCCCATGCCCTCGTCGCCACCACCTCCACCATATGGCACAATCGCCTCGGACACCCCAGTCACGGAGCTCTTGATATTTTGAATAAGAAATCATTTATCTCTTGTAATAAGCAAACTCGTAGCCTTTGTCATTCATGTCAAGTTGGAAAACATACTCGGTTACCTTTTACTCGCTCATTGTCTCATACTACTGCGCCCTTTGATCTTGTTCATTGCGACGTTTGGACCTCCCCAGTCGCTAGCACCTCTGGCTATCTATATTATCTCGTTCTTGTTGATGATTTCACTCATTTTTGTTGGACTTTTCCACTACACAAAAAATCCGAGGTTGCACAACACGTCATGAACTTCTTTGCCTACGTACAGACGCAGTTTAGCCTTGCCGTCAAGTCTCTTCAAGCAGACAATGGTACCGAGTTTGTCAACAACACCCTCTCTAATTTTCTCACCTCACGTGGCACAAGCCTGCGCCTATCCTGCCCCTATACTTCCCCCCAAAATGGCAAATCTGAGCGCATGATCCGCACACTAAATAATTTAGTTCGCTGCCTCCTCCTTCATGCGCACATGCCGCCGCACTACTGGGCCGAGGCCCTCGCTGCTGCCACACACCTGCTCAATAGGCGTCCCTCCTCATCTGTTGCAAACGCCATTCCCTTTGAGCTCCTACACAACAAAGCACCAACCTACGACCACTTGCGTGTCTTCGGGTGCCTATGTTACCCAAATCTCATCGCCACCTCCCAACACAAACTCGCACCACGCTCGACAGCCTGCGTCTTCTTGGGATACCCTAGCGCTCACAAAGGGTACCGGTGTCTCGACATAGCCACCAGGCGGATAATAATCTCTAGACACGTCGTTTTCGACGAGTCCGTGTTCCCTTTTGCAGCATGCACGCCGTCATTGGCTCCGACGGCCCTGGACTTCCTCCTCGACGACGACGAACCTCAACCACCCGTTCCGGCTCCATCCACCGCGGCTGCTCCATCACAGGCTGATGTTGAGCACCCGCCTCCTGCACCTCGTGCTGCTGCTCCGTCCCCAAGCGACGTCGAGCACCAGCACCCAGGCGCGCTGCCTCGAGACACCTCGTCTCGGCAGCCCGCCTCGTCGCCCCCGACGACCAGCGTGCCTCCGCAGGCCACCGCGCCTGGCCCGGCCCCTTCGCGTGCACCTGGCCCGGCGTCAACACGCGCCGCGACGCGCACCCGGACGCGCACCCCTGCACCACCTACGGTGCCGTCCGCGATGCCTCGCCCGGCGCCCGGCCCTCATGAGATGGTGACACGTTCCCGGGTTGGCACGGCCAAGCCCATCGACAAGCTCAACCTGTCCGCCGTCCACAGTTCGGCGTCACCCTTGCCAAGCAACTACAGAAGTGCTTTGGCCGACACGAACTGGCGCGCCGCCATGGCAGATGAGTACACGGCGCTCGTGGACAATGGGACGTGGACCCTTGTCCCACGGCCCCCTGGCGCCAACGTCGTCACCGGCAAATGGGTATTCAAGCACAAGTACCACGCCGACGGCTCTCTCGCTCGGCACAAGGCGCGCTGGGTCGTCCGCGGCTACTCCCAGCAACACGGCATCGACTACGATGAGACTTTCAGTCCGGTGGTCAAACCAGCCACCATCCGGACTGTACTCAGCATCGCCACCTCTCGCGACTGGCCTATTCACCAACTCGACGTCAAGAACGCCTTCCTCCATGGTACACTTGATGAAACCGTGTATTGTCAGCAGCCTGCAGGTTTCGTCGATCCATCGGTGCCGGACCATGTGTGTCTCCTACGGAAGTCCCTCTACGGGCTGAAGCAGGCGCCCCGCGCTTGGTACCAGCGGTTCGCGACGTACATTCGTCGCCTCGGCTTCACCGCATCTGCCTCCGACACGTCTCTCTTTGTTTACAAAGATGGAGACTCTGTCGCCTACCTGCTGCTGTACGTCGACGATATCGTGCTCACAGCCTCGACGCCGACCCTGCTACGCCACATCACCGACTCTCTCCACTCGGAGTTCGCCATGACGGACCTCGGGGCGCTGCACTTCTTCCTCGGCATCTCCGTAACACGCTCCCCCGACGGCCTCGTCCTCTCTCAACGGCAGTACGCCGTGGACTTGCTCCGGCGCGCTGGCATGGCTGAGTGTCACCCCACCGCGACGCCAGTTGACACTCATGCCAAGCTATCTGCCGTCGAGGGTCCCCGGTGGCCGATCCCTCGGAGTACAGGAGTCTCGCGGGTGCACTACAGTACCTTACGCTGACGCGGCCCGACCTCGCCTACGCCGTTCAGCAGGTCTGTCTGTTCATGCATGACCCGCGGGAGCCCCACCTCGCCCTCATCAAGCGCATCCTACGCTATGTGAAGGGCACCATCGACGCCGGACTGCACATCGGTAACTCTCCGACGACCTCCGTCACCGCCTACTCTGACGCCGATTGGGCGGGCTGCCCCGATTCTCGCCGTTCTACATCAGGCTACTGCGTCTACCTCGGCGACAACCTCGTGTCCTGGTCATCTAAGCGCCAGACCACGGTGTCTCGGTCCAGCGCCGAAGCCGAATACCGCGCCGTCGCCCACGCCGTTGCGGAGTGCTGCTGGCTGCGCCAGCTACTCCAGGAGCTTCACGTCCACATCTCCTCCGCCACGGTGGTCTACTGCGACAATGTTAGTGCCGTCTACATGTCATCCAACCCGGTACAACATCGCCGCACCAAGCACATCGAGATCGACATCCACTTCGTCCGGGAAAAGGTGTCCCTCGGCCACGTTCGAGTTCTCCATGTGCCGTCATCGCATCAGTTTGCTGACATCATGACCAAAGGGCTTCCCGTACAGTTATTCACTGACTTTAGGTCCAGTCTTTGCGTCCGCACTCCTCCCGCTGCGACTGCGGGCGGGTATTAGAGTTATTGTGCATTATTGTATACAGCTGTAATTCCTAGAGTAGCTCCTCTGATTGAGGCCCTCCTGTAATTTCCTAACACGGCACATTGCCTTGCTATATAAACCAGCCACCCCCACCTATCGGTGTGTGCGGTGTTTGCGCCTCCATCCAATTCTCTACAAGAAGCAGCAACCAACGCGGCGGCGACGGACAGTTGTGGCTGCGCTGCACATGGCCCAACCAGCTCTCCTATCTTGCCCAAAAAGCACTTCCTTTTGGCATAATAAAACGGCACTCGGTGTTCGGAATCGGTAAGCGATGGGTGATTGGCTAGATTCTCCAGCAGTCTAGCTGTTCATCTATGTACGACGTGTTGAGATGAGATTCTCCTGCTATCAATCAAAGGTCTGAAGGAGACTTTGCAGTTGTGGACAGCCGTCGTAGTTAAGGAGGAATGTGGAGGTGCATAAAGAATTGCCTTGTCAGTTACAAATGTGTACATATTGCCTGAACAATCTCGGTGATTTTAGTTTCGTATCTGTGCGTACGTAGAACTTTCATTAGCAAGACTGTTCTAATCCAGTGTTCCTGACAGAGTTTATATGCGGATGCATAATCTACTGTTTTTTCTCTTTTTGAGAATTGGATCCATAATCTATCTACTGGCTCTATTTTTTTTTTTAAGAAGCATATACTGGCTCTAATACAAGCATCTGCTGGGGTTTTTTAATCGTAGGGAAAACGTTGGGCCGTCAAAGCTACCTAGAAGAGGAAAAGGTTAGGCCCATTTTGTTATGGGCCTCCGTTCGTATATCCCTGCTAAAGTGGTAATGTTCCAAAGTTTAAACTACACTGAATCTGAAAAGTCACTCTTTTTTGACTGGTCAACGGAGGGGAAATTCCCCACCTGATTTCCATTATATTAATGGTTGCCCAATTAGGCACAGATGGATTTACAGCATTTTGTGAGATTCAAGAGTTTGCTATGGGATTACATGATTGAAGTAAACAAGGAGCACCAGGAATCAGAGATGTGAGCGTCGTCTCGAGGAAGTCGGCAGCGCCACAAGTAAGCTTCTTCTTTGCACTGACGAAGGAGGCAGCGTAGGGAGAGTGGTTCTTCACGAAAGATGAACCCGTTGCGGTGTTTCCAAATCATCCAGCAACAGAGTTGCAGAAAGCAGTGGTAGTGACGTTCTGGCACCCCCGCCGGCCGTGGTATTTCCCAAGGCCGCCGGCTCGAGATAGTTGACGGCAGCTGGACGCTGAGGGCGTGCCAAAATGAAGCAGCAGTGGGGCATTGAAACAGAAGGTGATCTGCAGTTTCATCACCGTTGTTGCACAGCTCGCAAGTGGCGTTGTCCACCACATGCTTCGTGAGGAGGGTTGTGCGACATTTGATCCTTCCTTGCACCAGTAGCCAAGAGAAGAATTGTACGCGCGGCGGGGTGCAGTTTCGCCACACGTATTCTGCATATTCGCAGGAGTGGTCAGTTCCAGCCATAAGCAGGCGATATATGGGCGCCGTGCGCAGCTTGTTGTCGGCATCGATTATTGGGCTGCAGCGCTTGTCTGGTATCGAGCTGAGTGTAATGCTTGCAATCCAGCTTGAGACCATGGCGAGCTCGGCAGCGGCAGCATGGGTGAGCCTCGGCATGAGATGGGACTGCAGGCCATCAGAGAGGACAGTGTGGACTGATGCAGTCGGCTTCACGGCGTGACTGAACAGAGCTGGCACTTTGTCTGTCAGCCGACCAGACGGCAACCATGAATCGTTCCAGAACGAGGTGGTGCGCCCGTCGCCAAGCACAACAGTGGAAAAGTCACTCTTTTAGCTTCTCTGAAAGATTACATCTAAGAACGATTTGCAAGAGAGCTATGTGCAAATTAAAATGCGGACTCCATCATGAGGCACTTGGATCACAGCCACGAATTTTCCCTTCCAAAGTCAAGTTACTTTTCAAAGACAAAAGCTGGGTCATGCCGCACAAAAATATACTCCCTCTGTTTTTTAATATATGACGTCGTTGATTTTTTGGTTACGTTTGACTGTTCGTCTTATTTAAAATATTTGTGTAAATAGCTAAGTTTATAGGTTAATCTTAAAATGCTTTTGATAATGTATCCAATGATATTCATCTCACATTCGAATATTAATTATTTAAATCTATATTGTTGGTCAAAGTTCAACGAAAAAGTCAACAGCGTCATATAAGTTAAAACGGAGGGAGTAATTAGACAGAATTGAAAAGTTGGGAGAATTTTATATCTCGCACGAAAAGGGAAGATTTTCCTTGCCGAAATCAAAGCATGTAGTAACAAGTAAGAAGCGTACAGATCAGCATATACAAGTGGCGACTCGATCATAAGCCACTCCAGAAAGATATAAGTCGTGTCGCCCTCGGAAACGAAAAGGCTTCCATGATTGATGTATCTGCACTCCGAAAAAATTCGTTGCAGCATGTGAGATAAGACACCCGTCCTTGCATCATGTTTTAACAAGTCAGTGGAAAAAGACGACGGCCAGGCAAAAAGCTTGACCGCGGTTGCGTTATCCCAAAAATACGAAGACGAAGAAGACAGTTTGTGTCTGCCAGAGATAAAAAAGGCATGCTGATTTTACTGACCGAAGCACTTCGACAGTCAGTCCATGCATCGACCTCCAGTTTGCCGCCATCAGAATCGTCAGAGCTACATATCTCCTTCCTGCTCCACCGGTCCACCCCATTTCCATGCACGGTGTTGAAGCACGCGCGAGCCCTGGATTCGATGAAGATAAAAGGTCCATGTGACCGGAATGCCACGTTAATTGGTATCTGATTTCACAGGCCCCGGTCAAGATCAGCAAGCAGCATCAATGCATAATATTGCAACATCTGTGTGATATTGCGGCATCAGATTTTGTGGAAAAAATTAACGGGCAAGGCACGGTTTCTAGAACTGGAGCCGGGCGGATTCGCTTGGCCTGGCCTTTTAGTTTGGGGAAAAAAGAAAGCTTGGGGAAGTGCGCGCGACGTCGTGTTCTTCTTCTTGAAAAGTGAAAACTAAAGGTAACTAAAGGTGCTTTTCAGTTTCATGGAGACAAATTAAGGGAAGACGATGAACGAGTCAAGCGCACGAGAGGCAGATAGTCTTCCTTTTTTGCAGCCAAATGATTGCTGATTAGTACAAACAATTATTACGTAGATGTAAGACTAGCTTTATGGTGGTTGAAACTTTGACAGTGATTTATCTGGTCGCTCCAGCCATAACAGAGAACTTCAAACTCTGCACGTACGCCGCGATTGACAAGGAGAGTAATCCTCCGTATTTTCAAAGTACTAATGCGTTGTACCTTTGCATGTACGTACCATTCGATCGAAGAAGTTCAAGTGTACAAATAAACGACTAGTACGTACTTCCTCCGTCCATAAATATAAGGATTCGGAGACTTTCAGCTAACTCTTTTGACCACTCGTCTTATTCAAAAAAATTATGCAATTATTATTAATTTCATTATGACGTGTTTTATCACTAAATATACTTTAAGTATGGCTTATTTGTTTTGTATTTTCATAAATTTTTTAAATAAGACGAGTGGTCAAACGAGTTGGCTGAAAGTCAACGAATGCTTATATTTATGGACGGAGGAAGTACGTATCTAATTGCTTTTGCATGGACATGTTAGGTTTGTGGTTAGTAGAAACTTGAACGCTTCAAAGAGGATTATAATATAAATTATTATATTAGTCATTTGATCACATGCCAAAGAAGTCTTGTGCGTGTAACCACCGCACATGCTATATAGAAACCAGAATGATCGATCATTGCACACCAAGAAAAGGTCTACCATCGATCAACAGCACCTGCTCCGTCGAAAGGAACAGTTGCTCCTCTGGTAGCTAGACAGACTGGTACGAAGCTCAGGTGAAGTTTCGAGGACCTGCTAGACCGAGACGTACTCCGTGAGAACAGTCCAACCGGTAAAATCACCGGCCTGCCACGTCCCACGTACGCGCAAGGACTTACGGTAATTACGGATCGAGTCGATCGAGAGGCCGGAGCAGGTACGCGCGAAGGACGGTACGTTCGAGCGAAGAATCGCGAGCAAATTAAGCCGTTCAAAGTTTGGCAGGATGGTGTGATGGTGCTTGCTCGCTTCGATCGGTGCTGCCTGGTCGTCGTCGTCGCCGTCGCAGCTCGCAAGTGGCAGCAGCTAATTAGTAGTGTGGTCATCGTGAGCTGCGCGCTCAGGTCAAGTCGCCGGTCGACGGAGCCGCGTGCCCTTGTTGGGCCGGTCATGCGGTGCGGCGCTCGATCGCTCGATCGATATGGGGAGGCCGGACTAGGATCGATGGTGACTTCTTGAATGGCAGCCCAGCCACACGCGGTTGTAACTTGTAACCGAAGGTGACAGAACGGAGCGTGCGGATGATGCATGGTCCAGGAGCTGGAGGGATCGTTAGACATTCACACGAGTAACGTATACAAAAATGAAGGGGAATAGTTTACTGTCTAGTAAGTAGCAATATATTTTTTGTGTTCATTTACCTTTTTTTTGGTTAATTAATGGTGAATAAATGAATTCAGAGGTCCGCTGAAACTGCTATAAACGCACATACCCACGTCCTACCCATATTAACATATCCAAAAGACTGGGCCAGTTGCTCATCTTGAGTCTTAACAACATGTGCCTCGCTGTCAATATGGAAACGTCATATCCCACTGACAAATAATTAACTGTAAATGCAACCATCCGTGCAAGTCTAACAATTGAACTCGGATGGGTAAGTTTTATTATAAGGAAACTTACAGGTGTATACTCGCTTCGTAATTTAGTTTTTTCACACACGATATAAAAAGTACACACTCACATTTATGAAGTCGCATGCTCGCACTATGCCCCTATAGATGTTCATGTAGAATTGGGGCATTACATATGAAGCGTCAAGATGGCTATTGAAAGAATAAAGGATCATAATTGGACTCAAACTTAGTCGACAAGTTCAACAGTAGAGGACCTAAGTAAGTATAGTTTAGTTTGCGATCAGTTGAATGAACAAACATAGCATTCTTAATTTGAAAGATAATTTGAATTGTAAAATGATGCTGTTTGTATTTTTGAACATCACATGCTACCACAGGAAAAATTATTATATAGCGAAAATGGGAACAAGTATATATAAGACCGCTTCGTTGCATATCTGCATGATTATGAATGCGACTCGTCGTCGCTCTCTCGAGCCGGCAACAATTTCAAGCCCACCTAACATTACCAGTTTGCATGTTCAAAACCTCAAAAGGTCCACGGCAGTCGGCAGACTGAAAGGACGAATTGCATGGTCCAGGAAGTGCAACCGGTTGTCCTTTAGCTGCCGCATGTGGTTAGGTTGATTTCAAATCCACTAAACCCATATCCATGCAAGACAGCGAGAAGTTGACCGATGGTAACCTTATGCGCCTACCACCTAGTTTACATTTTGAATGTAACTTTTGTTGAATAGTGTCATCTTCTCATTTCATGTCTTGGTGAGTAGGCTCACAAGTTTTCCAAATTTTCCTAAAAAATAATTCCAACGGAAGTTCAAAATTCTAAATTTCTAGCTGTTGTAGTATTATACATTTGCCCTTAGACTCCCCGGCATTCATGGATTAGCCACACAAATAAAGAGGGCCAAGTATTACAACCGCTAGGAATATATACATAAATTTTTCTCTGTTTCTTCTAAGAGGTGAAGCATTTTTTTTACGAAATTAAGCATTCCAAACAAGCATGCGCCTCTCTAAATAAGTTGAAATAGTTAACTAGTTTTCACAAAAGATGCTTGTGCTAGCTAGCTTGTAGCATCCACTAAATGTCCAAATCTCCAATGCATACTGTCGAAAGGAAATTCCAGGCTCTCTTAACTTTCAAAGATGCTCATGATAGCCAACATTTTTGAACCCACTGGTAGTCCGTTGACCCCAGGGCAACTCTCTCACTCATTGTCACAACCCACAAGGTCCAACCATTCATTCCGTCGTCATCTCTCCAAAAGCAGCGCCTATAAAAGGAGCTCAAGCGCAAAGCCGACCACCGCAAACACAATTCACACGTATGCAGCTGGTCAGAGATCATTAACCAGTTCGTCCATCGATCCATCGCATAAGACACACCGTCGTCTCTGGCAAGATGAGGGAGCTGATGCGGCGGTTCAGCTTCTCGGACCGCGTCAGCGACAGCGGCAGCGGCGGCGTGCCGCGCGGATGCGTGCCGGTGCTGGTGTGCGGCGACGGCGACGGCGAGGGCGAGCGGTTCGTGGTGCGCGTGGAGGTGCTTCGGCACCCGTCGTTCGCGGCGCTGCTGGAGAAGGCGGCGCAGGAGTTTGGGTACAGGCAGGAGGGCGTCCTCCGCGTCCCCTGCGCCGTGCACCACTTCAGGGACGTCCTCACCGCCGCCGCCTCCTCGCCTCACGCCGCCGGGAGATGATGATACATGCCACGGAGATCGACAGCAACTTTTGACAGGTTAAGGACCATCATTAGCGTAGTGCTGATGAAGGTTGGATTAATTCAGCTATACTTGGCTAGATTCTCTCTTCTTTGTTGATATCTGCCTCTTCTTTGGGTTTTTGGTTGGAACAAGACGGAGAGGGGTTGCTGTACGCATCGCTGAATTGAAGTGCGTGTGTAATTAAAATTAGGCCTCCTGTCAGATATGTTCAATGAAAGTAATGAATTGTTCGGTCTGCATTTCAATCCATGGGAACTCGATGAATGCTTGAAAGCAAATGCTACTCCGATCAAGGGAGAACATATCTGGTGTTACGGCACCTTCAGGTGTTACCGTGTTACCGATCACTGTAGCACCTTAAAAATGCAACGAAAAATTGCAACAAAAATATGAATGGATAGTTCATGCAACGATCTACAATTTATATTTTTTGGTTGAGGTGCAACCGAAGCTCGTACAAGAAGATACAAAAAAGAGAAATCAGACGTTGAATAGTAACGGGTTGCGGGTTCGTGATGAACAGTTGCAACCCGTCACTATTCAACGTCTGATTTCTCTTTTTTGTATCTTCTTGTACGAGCTTCGGTTGCACCTCAAACAAAAATATGAATTGTAGATCGTTGCATGAGCTATCCATTCATATTTTTGTTGCAATTTTTCGTTGCATATTTGAGGCGTTATTGAAGTTGGTAACACGGTAACACCTAACCCGCTTGTAACACCAGATATGTTCTGATCCGGTCAATCCGGCCTGGCCGGCGATCATCAGAGGCTTCTGCTGAGATTGAAAGCGAGTGAAGCACGCAGCGCGCACTGATCAGCACAACGAACGCGGCGACGGGCAGCTGTGGCTGCGCTGCTCGATCATGGCTACTACTACCTTGCCCAAAATGCTCCTTTATTTAAGCACTACAAAAAACTTACGACCGCCTCACTCGGTGAGCAGAATCAGTAATCGCCGGATGATTGGCTAGATTCTGTCTAGCTGTATGATGCTCGTCTGGGAGTCGAGAAGTGTGTGAAGGCGACTTTGCAGTTGTGGACAGACGTTGCATGGTGATTAGAAAATTCGGGGAGGAATGTGGAGGTGGATAAAGAAATAAAAACAAGCTTTCATGATCAGTTACGGATCCGTACATATATATTACTATTTGAATTTTCAGCAATTCGATTTTTTTTGGGGGGGGGGGGGGGGGCTTGTCTCGATCATGCAGAACACATTCAGTTGTCTCTTTCTTGAGTAATCTACTCACTTCATATAACCTCGCAAGTTCTTCCAAAAAATATACTTGGCTTCCTATGAGCAAACACACAGCGACAGCCGAAGAAAGTAGAGAAAGTTGGGCCTATTTTGTCCTGGGCCTCTACTCTCCTAGTAATTCAAAGTTTGAGTTACTCTGAATCTGATGAAGCAAATTTTTAGGTTACCTGGAAGAAATACATCAAAGAAAGATTTGCAAGACAGTGACATGCAAAGCAAAGCTCGAACTTCATCACAATCTACTCTGAAGAGAACTGCAAATTTCTCCACCCAAAAGGCATGTTACTTTTCCAAGGAAAAAAGAAAATCATACTGCATGCATTAGCTGCACGTAATAACTCAATATGTAAATAAACTTCCTTGTAAGCTTGGAAGAGTTTGAACTGCTTATAATCTAAAATACACGTGCATTTTTTTATGTGAATTAATACACGTGCAAATTGAAGCTGCAGACTCGATCATTAGCTGCTCGGAACGTCCACAAATTCTCACTTCTTCTGAAGTCATGGTAATACTTTTTTAAAAGACAAAAGAAAATGGCATGCTGCAGAATTTATAAACTGCCTTGGAAAGTTAGAGCTTAGAATCTCAAACAAAAAAAGTAAGATTTTACTTACCCAAAGGAAGCAAAAGTTAAGAATCGTGCATATATATCCAAGGGGCATAAGCCACTCCAAAAAGTCACGCCATCTTCGAAAAGGCTTCCACCTTATTCCTCGATCCATGTATCTGAGCTCACTTTGCATGCATGGTTATTTGTAGCATGTCAAGAGATAAGAAATAGATCATGTTTAAGCCTGAAAAGTCAGTGAAAAGAGACAACGGCCAGGTAGGAAGCTTGATCACCATTACATTGTCCGAAAATGCGAATCAAAAGGCCTTGACAGTTGTCACCGCCGTAGGTTAAAAAAAAAATGCAGGACCCGGTTTAGTTACCACAGAAATTCGAATTCTCTGTCGACCGGTGGACGATCCCCAGTTTGCCACCACCAGAATCGTCAGAGTCCCTTACTATTTTTCCGTCAGAATCATACGGAAAACAGAGGATTGCATATGATGTTCAAATGCTCCATAAGAAATGCATAAATAACACTACCAACAGTGTTCTTTAGGATGACATGATGTGGAAATGCTCCATAAGACCACTTGCTTAGCTAAAAAATGAAGATAGCAACAATAAAATAACAGAGAGCATTAATATTCCACACATTTTCTTAGAGAGATCTGAAAGTAGGATAAAGATACACAGAAAACTAATTATATGCTGTAAAGCACTACTATGAACCAGAACTACCTACGAGCTGTTCTCTAGCATAGAGATCATGAGCACTAAGCTCAAGCAAGTCCATGAGAAGGGGCGCCACCACATCGGGGTGTTCCTTGGCACAGGCATGAAACGCCTTGGCACATGCATGGAACGCCTGCACCAGCAAGGATTGTGCACCAGTCTCCTCCAGCTGTTCACCGGCCTGTCTGGTCTTAACGAGCTCCTCCTTTAGGTAGCACAACACTTTGCTCATATTTTGCAGAGTCCTCATTGCATTCACACTGGCACTGCGGCTGGGGCTAGCGATCGTGTCTATAACCAGATCCACCATGGCATCAGTGTGCGAGATGCAGAGCTGGTGCAGGCGACTGGGGCTAGCGATCGTGTCTATAACCAGATCCACCATGGCATCAGTGTGCGAGATGCAGAGCTGGTGCAGGCGATCCTGGACAATGAGCCTCGTGCTGTCGTCGTTCCGCAGTGCTGATGATTGTAACAGCTTGCAGTAGGCATCGGCGGCGGCGCGCACTGCAGTTGGTTCAGAGGAAATCCACAAGAGGGCGTCGGCGCATTCATACACGACGGCATCGGAAGTGGTTGTACTGGAGATGAGCGACATGACGATGTCGGTGTACCTTGTTTGGAATCGGTAGCGGCGGGCGATGTGGACGACGAGCAACTGGAGGAGGTCAGGCCACTGAGAGACGACGCGGTCGGCGTTGGCGAGCACGTGCGCGGCCGCCCTGCTCTGCGCGTAGTTGAAGATGATCAGGAACGCGTTCCTGAGCGCGGCCGCGTCCTGCTCCGCGCCGAGCGCGCGCTCGACGATGTCGGCGGGTGCGCAGGGGAGGAGCCTGCTGCCGTCGGGCTTGCGCAGGCGGTAGAAGGCGTAGACGGCGGAGAAGGCGTCGCGGCGAACGAAGGCGTGCGGGTGGTCGAGGTTCGCGAGGACGGACGCCACCAGCGACTCGACGAGACCAATGTCTCTGATGCGGCAGAGGAAGCGCAGCGTGTCGCAGCGGACGTGCGCGTTGCAGTGCTCCAGGCTGTTGCGCAGTTGGTTGCAGATGAGGGCCCTGTCCAGGGGGACGCGGCCGTAGATATCGATGTCGTTGCTGACGATCTCGAGGTAGAGGAGGACGAGCTTCTGGAGCGTGCGGTCCTCGCACGGGAGGACGTGGCTGACGATGGCGACCGAGAGGTTCCGGAACAAGAAGCTGTCGCCGTTGACGAGGATCGCGATGGCGCTCTTCATGGCACTCACCTTGTCGGCGTCGTCGCCCCACGCGAGTTCATCCTGGATCCGCCAGGCCGGGATGGGGTACCCATCTACGAAGCGCACCAGGAGGGGGCAAGGCTCAAGCAGCAAACTCATGGCTGGGCGGAGCAGGGTCTGACCTGGATCTAATTTTGGAGTATTTTTTATATATTTTTATTATGGCTTGTCTCATTATCTGGACCCGAAGGAAGGAGGACCCGAAGGAAGGAGAAGAGACAAGGCGAAGGACGATCCGAGGCACTTACGTCACTACGTCTACGTGCTACGGAGGGGGCGTGCGTCGTCTCCTCCTATATGCACGACGTCCGACCATTAACGCTCATTATTAGAACGGCCCAGTCAGGCCAACTAGGTTGCGCGCGCGCGGGGCCCAAGTACTCAGAAGCGAACAGTTTTCTGCCTCAAAAAAAAAAAAAAAAAGAAGCGAACAGTTTTCGCCCGCGCGGGACCTTCCAACGCGCCAAACGTTTTTCGGGCAACGTGGGTTAAAAGGGAATAACAAGGAGTGCGGACCACAACTTACAATTGCAAAATTGAACTTACAGTTTCAGAATGAAACTCCCATTTCAATATTTCTGTTTGAAAGTCATGTGATAAACCTGAGTCAACATTTTTAGTACCAAAGTCAACAATTATTACTACACAAATTTCTGCAGTTGTGCAACTCAATATTTGAATTGCATAGTATTTCAGATAAGTACATTACACCACATATAATTAGTAAGGGCTTGCCCCTCCAGTTCCTTGAAAAAAGCTACCTACCCAATTGGGAAATTTACCTGCCATTACACTTTGTAAATCAACATTCCATGATGTAAATCTACAGTCCAGGAATCCTAACTGATGAATGGGAGCTAGAGCCCTAACCTGTTTCCAAATCTACAGTTTTATCTAGGAACAAATGACAGACAATTTTTGAATGCTGGGAAAACATCAGTATCCATCAACAAGGTGGGGAAAGGCTAATTCTTCTCAGCTTATTACATACTTGACAAATTTTAGAAAGTCTTAAGTAGAGAGCCGAATACACTACATTGCACTACAAGTCACGGGCTAGATGTTGAGAACCTTAGTCGGATTCAAAGTTTCAGGACAACAAAAGAACAAAGCAGCTCGACTTCTTACAAATCCCCGATCATACAAGGCGTATAAACAAACGATCCAGTCACGCCGTTGCACCAACCTTGTGGGCGCAACTTACCCAGATGTTGGAGCTTGGAGCTGTTCAGATGATACGCCATTCCTACGTACGAAGCACACAGGAAGACAACATCCTTGTAAGGATGAAATCCAAGGAAGCGGCAAACACGATACTCCACATCCCACGATGTCTGCTCCGGGATCTCCTCATCGGAATGCTGTGCCGGAGCGTCGACAACGTTGTCCTCGTCTGAGTCCCATTCAGACTCGTCTTCCCACCAGTGGAATGCTGTTTTCTTTGTCTCCACAATGCTACAGCAGTCATCCAAGAGCCAGGACGACCCAACACATTGCTGCTCAAGGTTACCAGATGTTGCTGCTGCGGTTGCCATTGTCCTCCCCCAAGAGAGACATGGCTTGAGGTCAACTTGATGCATGAGTACCCATTCCGTTCCGTCTCGCGATTCATGGAGGAACCAAACACGAAGCTGGCAATGTTCGTAGTGATTTGTTGCAAAATACATGCCTTTCTCAGATTTCCCTAGATGAGGTCTTGCACCGATGTAGGAATTATCCTGGCAAATTGGCGACTTGATAACGCGATACTTTTGATCAGTTGACAGAGGCATCCTGCAAAACGTGACTGTCAAATAACTGCAGGAAGCAGCGATGGATGGACGAACAAGAGTTACGATCACCAATAGAAATCTACCTCAAGACGTATTCACGGCGGAAATGCACGTAGAGCGTTCCTTGCCAGTGCGTCGCAGAGAACCACCAAGCCGAGGCTGGGTCGCTGGCGTTCAGCTGCAAGCCGCCGACGGTCCCCGCGGCCTCTCCTTCCCGGACAAAGGTCCTCTCCCCCCACTGCCCGTCCTTGGACGAGAACACATGCCAGGTCCATAGCGACGGTGGCCACTCCATCAAGCGGCCCGCATGATGCTGCGCCGGCACGTGAGGCGCAACCAGCACCTCGTAGTGAGGGGACGTGGCGGGGTCGAACGACAGGTAGGCGCACCCGTCCCGATTCCAGTGCGCGGCCGGGCAAGCGGGGAGGCGGACACATCGCCGCGTCGCGGGGTTGCAGACGAACATCGCCGGCGTCGCGTTGGTGTACAGGACGAGGCCGTCGCAGTGGTCCACGACCGTGCCGTACTTTTCGTTGTAGAGGTTCACGGCCCCGTCTTTGCCGAACTCGTCGCCCGGTCGGGAGCCTGTGGCCGTCGGGCGGGCGAAGAGGTGAGGGTGCCTGTGGCCGGAGCCGTAGTTGAGGAAGATGCCGTGCACCGAGTGCGGGAGGAGGGGCCGGTGCAGTAGCCAGCGCTCGTCGATGAGGTCGCGCCACGCCGCGCAGACGCACCGCGACGCCGCGAGGCTGCGCGCCGGGAGGCGGGCGAGGGCCGCCGCGAGCGCGTCGTCGGGCAGGATCAGCTCCGCCGCCGGCGGAGGCTGTCCCTCCATCGATGCGCGTGTGAAGCCCAGCGACATGGCTGATCAGCAGATCCAATCTGCGAGACTCCGCGAGAGGCGCAGCCGTGCCCGCTGCCGAGCTGCGCGCCGCCACTCGCCTTCTCTTCTTTGGGGGAAGTCCGTGAGGTAGGTTTTCTGCGGCGCTCGTTGCCTGTCTCGCACGTAGGAGATGCGTCTGGTCCGTTGGATCGCGATCTAATGGAAGGAACTTAGTCGCTGGTTGCGGGGGCCCTTCCCAGTTCCAGGGCTTCTCACGGTTTTAGTGGACCAGGCCAAATGCGGCCTGTTACAATTGGTGTAAGTGTACATGTGGCCTGTTACGAATGCAGCCTGTTACGAATGCAGCCGAAGCAGTTTACAAGCATCCTATGCGTACATGAGCAGGAGATAAAAAATGTACTACTGTTTATAACCCTGAAAAGTCAGTGAAAAGAGACGACCGCCGGGTAGGAAGCTTGATGCCTTGATCAAAATTACATTGTCAGAAAATGCGAATCAAAAGGCTAGCTTGACAGTTGTGATCACAGAAATTCGAATTATCGGTCGACCGGTGGATGATCTCCAGTTTGCCGCCACCAGAATCATCAGAGTTGCATTCCCCCATGCACGTGACTGTTGAAGTATGAGTTCTGGATTCGAAGAGGAAGAGGTCGATGTGGAGCGTCAAGTTGGTATTGGATTTCACAGGCCCTGGTCAGCTCGTACGCAGCAAGAATGTTCTATGCTGTAGAAAAGCCGGGCGAGCGAAGACTTTCCCGTACTGTTGCGCGGTACAATCGTGTGTACCTTCTGACAAACGAACGACTAAAATCGGAGCCTGAACAAGAAGATATAGGTTTATTTTGTGATTAAATATAGTTACTTTGAACGCTTCAATGCAACGAAAGTATATGTAGTCCTTGCCACGTACGCCAATTGCAAAAGCTTCTCTAGCTCTTTGTCTTTGGTGCACGTGCTCAAGGACCACTACTCGAGCACCGAGAAAGGTCGATGCCGAGACAAGGAGCCTCGTGAACAGTTTTCCTCCCAGGAAGCTCAGGTGAGGTTTCGGCAGTGGTGACCGTTCGACGGAGAGCGACGTACGCTCCGACCTGTACGGATGCGATACGTGAGGAGTACGCGCAAAGGACGTACTATGAGCCAATCAATCGAGAAAAGCCGTGTCAAAGTTAGGCAGTAGCTAGGACGACCAGAGGCGTGGTGCTGCTCGATCGATCGGCAGCAACGCGACAAGGTGTGCGTGGTGGTCATCGTGAGCTGCGAGGCTAAGGTCAAGTCGCCGGTCGCCCGCGCGCACGGGTGAGTCGAACCCGATCGAGTCAGTCGCAGATCGAGTGGGACGTTCCAGGAATCTGGCGTTCACATGGCACGATCGAGTGAAAAGATGGTGCAACAAGCACTACCTACCTTCATTCTTATCATACATAATGTAGCACAAAATTATACGACGGCGAGGGAGGATTCACTCGTTGCTTCTGCACGAATGCGATTTGGGGGCCATCATTCCAAAAGCTGATGTCGTTGGCTTGCGACTCGTGGTCATCGCCCACCAAAAACTACCAGTTTGCAGGTTCAAACACCCGCAATGCCCACGCAGGCCAAGCGATGATTTTGAGGACCCAGAGTAATACGCAACAGGTTGTCCTTTAGCTGCTGCGGCGGTTAGTTGAATTTAGTGGGTGAATTCAAATCCACTAATCCATACCCGTGCAAGATTTGTTTTATCTTGTCATGTCCAATTATGCAGACATTAGAAAGAGATCAATGTTTCTTGTGAAGCTAAGTATTCCATATATACGAACTTTTACAGAAATAATGGAAAACAATTCCAATATAATCTCTATATCGTGAGAACAACATATTTTTCTCCCTGTAAGAGTATGTAGTTAGTAATTTGTATCTCCTACAATTAAGTACTCCTTTTTTATTTTTTGATGCTGCGATGCGAGAGATAAACTCAGCTCTTCCGACATCAACAAATAAAATCCGGAGATCGATGGTACATGATAAAGTGCTTGCTGCTAGCTGCACTGAAAGTCCATTTATCTTCCCATGCACATTGTCGAAGGAAATTCCAGGCCCTCTTAACTTTCAAAGATGCTCATGATAGCCAACATTTTTGAACGAACTGGGAGGTTGACCCCAGGGTAAAGCGCAGCACTCTCTCACGGTCTCACCACGCTCAATTATCCATCCATTCTCTCTTACGGCCGGCACCTATAAAAGGAGCTCCGGGCCGGCCAAGGACAACACCGCAATTCACGCGCATGTAGATCATCAAAATCTAGCTAGCTATCCAGTGCACCGGCTTACGTTCGTGCATTAGCTAGAACATTCAATAATACACCGACAAGGACGATGAAGCAGCTCGTGCGGCGGTTCAGCTTCTCTGACGGCGCCCGCGACGGCACCATGAAGAAGGAGCTGATGCGGCGGTTCAGCTTCACGGACCGCGTCAGGGACAGCAGCGGCGTGCCGCGCGGGTGCGTGCCGGTGCTGGTGTGCGACGGCGCCGCCGACGGCGACGCCGAGCGGTTCGTGGTGCGCGTGGAGGCGCTCCGGCACCCCTCGTTCGCGGCGCTGCTGGAGAAGGCGGCGCAGGAGTTCGGATACCGGCAGGAGGGCGTGCTCCGCGTCCCCTGCGCCGTGCACCACTTCCGGGACGTCCTCACCGCCGCCTCCTCGCCCCACGCCGCCGCCGGGAGAGGATGATCATCCATGCCACCACGGAAATCGAACAGCAACTCTGGTTAATTAATTAAGGAGCATCAGCTCAGTGCTGATGAAGGTTGGATTCAGCTATAACTTACTGGGTGACTTTTTTTTTTTAGAATACTGGGTGCTTTAGTTGGAACACAAGAAGGGAAAGCATCGGTCGAGCTCATTGTAGGGTGCGTGTAATTAAAATTAGGCCTCATATGTGAGATGTTCACTGAAAATAATGAACTGTTCAGTCTGCATATACTTCTCGCCCAATTTCGTTTTACTTCTTGCAGTTTTTTTTTTGGTTTCCTTTCTGAATGTACACTTCTTGAAAACAATATCTTAATGAATGAGAGTGCACTCTAATATCGTTTTCTTAATTCTGGAGTGGAAACACAGGAGAGACATGCCTGCAGCGTTTGATGCTTGTCATCACATTTCTCTCTGTCATGCAGGTGAGAATGTGCAGACATAATTATAGTTGGAGTTTGGATGATCCAAAACCTATTGGCTGTTCGCTCATCTCTTGCGTCGGTTTGATTCCATACTTTTTATTTGGGTGATAACTTAGCTGATGAAAATAGTCAGATCAAAGTGGAAGATGCAGAGGTATAGAACAGTCAATGCTTTTCAGCAAGTGGAAGAACGGTCAATAGTGATCTCCTACATATGAACATTACCAGCCCGTGTGAGACTGAGACATTGTTCAGACCCAACTAATCTTATCATTATCTAAAAAAACTAACCTTACGCAGTGCTAAGTTTGTTATCTATTTTTTTGGGGCTAACTTCGCCCCTTTGTAATTCCAAAAGTTTTGATGCGTGGTCTTTCAATTGGGCATTAGTAAATCTCAAGTCTCAACAGCGAAATGCGCACGGATGATACCACCAATTATACTACTAACAGTCTATAACAGCACATTCTCGTAACGTACTCTAAAATAAAATAGTAACATATGTAAATATAATGCAGTGCATCATCTACTGATCTACCTAATGCTAGAACACAATTAAGCCAGAAAAAGAACTTTTAGGTGTAACCGCTGGTCCTGTGAAGCCTGTTTCGTTCTCTACTGAAACAATTTGTGTTGCCGCTACATGTCAATGCCAATCAGTCTGAGCGGAAAGGCCCACGCCGTTTTTGTGCTTTAACAAGCAGTCCATGGATAACATGTGTGAGAGTTTTAAGTTGATTGGATGAGGAGCATAGGCCTCTACTGATCTCTGATGAAGACGATCGAGCCTGTCCTAAACCTCTCCTGGGTAGATTGGAGTTCAACGACTGGTTTGGATTTCATTTCGACTGTTTCTAAAGCGGACGAAAAAAAAAACATTTACCAGTTTCGGAAAGAACGAAAAAGAAAGAAAGTTCTGCATGAACGACCTGACAGTTGCGCGATCTCGAGCGTATGATGCACGCCCCGAATTTCGAGCTACGAGACAGGAGCCCCGGGCTATCGATGGTGGACCGAGGAAGCACAGGTCTCTGTATGAGCACGTTTGGCATTGACGGAGCTGCATGTTTGGGTTATCTGGCGATCGCGACGGGTCAAGACGAAAACGCTTTGCCGGTCTAGCTGATCCGTTCTGCAGCTTGATTCGGAAGGTAGAACCTTCAACGTTTTAATCATAGATCAAAAGGAAGACGAAGACCTGGAGACGAGGAAAATGGAGAGACGAAGTTGGAAGCAGCTTCTGACGACTTACTCTGTAGTATATAGCACCTCCATGAAGGGTCACACCGCCACAATGTTTCTCCTTTTTATTTTCTTTACGATACATCATAGGATTTCGTTGCAAGATGAAGCAACAGCAGTTTATTGGCTCGCCGGCGAGCAAAAAACTGTTGCTCCTTTTTCGCAAGCTTCTGCTCGAGCTGAACTGCGCGTCGAGAATGTGTGATTGCAATCGTGGGCCGTGCCTGGATAAAGGCCTGAACTTAGTGGGCCAAGACGAGTCGCGATTTTGATGTCTTAATTTGGCCCGAGTTCAGTGATGGCCTCATGCTAACTTTTTCAATGAAAGGAAATGCCATGGGCTTCCCTCAAAAAAAAAAAAAGGAAATGCTATGGGCTGCTAGCTGAAAACAATAAATTCCTCACAGAAAATCGAAAAGAAAAAAATCACCCAAAAGAACTGAAAGCAATCAAGGAAGGGAAACTGGCAACTGAAAATAATAAGTAAAATCACCAAGTCTGAGGGCCACACGCCCACACGGCCACACATCTGTTTTTGCCCCTTGGTTCTTTTTGCTGCACGGCCAGATTGTTCAAAAAGTCACGTACTCCGATTTAGTCGCATAAGTATAGGAAAATTTTTAATAGATGAAGATTGTTCTTTCACTTCAAGTTTTTCTTCAAACTGTCTCCATTTGGACTGCGTATAAAAGTATATCAGGCAGCGTGCACAATTTTGAGAGCCGGCGACCCAGGCGATTTCTCCGCCCCGGGCGGATCTCTCGCTTCCCCCTCCTCTCCGGCGGCTCGTCGGCGCCGGAGAGGACGGGGAAGCAGGATCTCGTCGTGGGTGCGTTAGGTCTTAGCTGTAGAGTAGGACAGAGATGCTAGGGTTAGGGTTTCCGCCGTCTTCTTTATCGGAGACGGGCGGATCTTTTGGTCCCTGCGGCGATTCTGGTGGTCGAGGCGTCGACGTCGACGCCAAGCTCGCCGGTCTTGCTGTGAGGTGGCTCGTGTTTCCGGCTAATGGCGGCGAGGCGGGGGCGTCGTCATCGGCATGGAATAAGGTCTCCCGGGCTCTTCCTCGCCTCGTCGGTGCGCTGCTCCGGTGCCGGCGGCGAGCTTGTGGAGTTGGGGTTCCCTTTGTGGAGCTCTTGTACAGGGGTTGCTGCTCGACTCTTTCTTCCGGTGGTGGTGTTCTCCTGGCGTCGGCGTCGACCTCGACGGCGGGTAACAGTTCCTCTCCTTCCTTCTCTTGTTTGACGGCCGCCGATTCGTTCAGCTCTGGCGATTGTGCTCGGGATGAGGCTCGAGCACTGGATCTTGCGGTGCTTCCAAGGTTTGAAGTTGTCGACGGTGGAGGGGGAGAACTCCGGCGCTCCGGCGAGTGCCGCCGACTGGAAGATTCGGGTCGAATCTCAGTGGAGGGGGTTGCGTGTAATTTCCAGTATTGCCAGGGTGTTTTCTGTAAATTCCCAGGTTGTACTGTTCATCTTTAATATGACCTCCTTTTCACTCGCAAAAAAAAAAGCGTGCACAATTTTGAAGAACCCTCAAATTCCCGAAGTTTGAATTTCTGTGTGTGTTACGTGGGGCCCACCGGGCGAGCACGGCACACCCCGGGAACGCCGGAACCGCGGCGGCCGATGATGTCCAAAACCCTAAACCCCTCCTCCTACCCAATCCGAAAATCCTTTGCTTGGTCATGCTAGGTTAACGCTAGTCCTTCCCCGAACTCTCTCGTCCTGCTACAGTAGATCGAGGGAGAAAAGGGAGGATTCGTCGCCGCCGGCGGAGGAGTCGGTCTCTGCCGCCTCCGATGGCCCTCGTGGCGTCGTGAGGTGGTGGAGGCCGTCGTCCTCTCGCCGGCTGGTTGGTTAGGTCCTAGGTTAGGGTTAGGTTTCTCTTTCTCAGGTTTAGGTTTCGGTCGACGGCGGCGAGGTGGCGGCGGCGGCGTCGGCAAGTCGGAATAAGTCCTCCCTAGCTTGTCCGCTCCCCGCTGGTGCTCCGCTCTGGCACTGGTGGCGAGCTTGTGGAGGTGGGGCGCCGGGAGCGACGCCCCTGTTCAGGAGTTCTTCGACGGCGACGCCACGGCTCGGTGAGTTCTGGTGGCTGCGTCCTTTTGCTTCGGGGTTCAGGGTGTGCTGCTGGGTGTGAGGAAGGTTGGTGGCTGAATCGAGCTCGATGGTACCTCGGCGGCCTTGGTCGTCGATGGCGAGCGCGATTCGGGGATCCGGGAGGCTTGGGCGCGACCCCGGTCGATGCGCGACCGCCTCTGGCTTCTTCTACTTCGACTCCTTTCAAAGCTCTAGGGCGATGGGGCTCTCCGGATCTACGGCGGCTTGGAGGTCTCGTCGACGCGGCGGTCGGCGACGGCAATCTCCGGCGAGGTTGGCAAGCAGAGGAGTTGAGGGCCTTGTTGTAATTTCTTTTTCTTTGAGGGCTTCTCTGCAGTTTGGTCTGGACAGCTGTCCCTGTATCCTTGTTGTACGTACTGGTATTTGTACGTGTCTTTGTACGTTTCCTTAAGAAGTAATACAGGTACGTATTATCAAAAAAAAAAAAAAAAATCCTTTGCTCTGCTCCGCTCTTTCTTCTTCCCCAAGACCCTTCAACAAACCCCTTCCTCCCCTCCCCTGCTTCTCCCTGCTCCATGCGCCCCAGCCCCTGAGGCCGCCGAAACCCTAGCCGCAGTTCCGTGATGCCCCCGCGGCCGTCCCTCCACTCGCTTCTCCTCATGGCCGCCTCCGCGACCTCCTCCGCCGCGGCGGCCGGCGGGGACTCGGGCCTCCTCCTAGCCGCGCGGCGCCGCCTCCCCGTCGCCGCGGTTGCAGGGGGCCACCGCATACGGCTGCTCCACCACTTCTCCGGGAGCCGCCTCCCCAGGCGGTCCGAGGTGGTCTGCTGCGTCAAGAGCTCCCAGGTTGCGCGGCCCGCCGGCCCCGTCGCCGTGCGCTCCAGGAACTGTAATGCTCTGACCCCACTCTATACCACTCACCGCGCTGTATCGCAGTTAATTTTCACTCATGGGGTGGCGTGCTTTTATTTTGGATTGGGGCTTAGCACCGGGAAACTCTGCTCGTTCGCGCTTGTCGTATCAAAATCGTCGCCCATTGTATTATTTTTGGATGTAGATAACTTTCAAGTTTGTGTTCTTACTCCCCCTAGAAATCTCACATCGCCAAATGCTGCTTGCAATGTCACTTCCTCGGTTATAATGGTGTCATTCCTGCTGTTCTTAGGCGTCCTTAATCAATAGATTTGTGGTTGCAGCAGAACAATGCAGTGCACTTGCTCTGTTAAGCCATGCCTCGAATTCCCACTGTTTCTGCCGTTCTCATGCTCTATTTGGGCTGCTACCTCTTTGCAACTTAATAATTTGCTTGCTGCTAAAGGTAACTGGATGTAGAAGCATCACCTTTTATTCAATGACGAGTTGTCATTTTGTCATAACAGCGCATTCGTTGAACTACAACAAGGCTTCTGAGAAGAGGGTTGCACAGCTAGTTCATAAGTTGAAGAATGAAGGGATAAATCCGAAGCAATGGAAGCTTGGGAATTTTCAACGCCTGCTGTGCCCACAGGTACATTGTGTGGGACCTTTTGCAAGTTTGTGGCACTGTTAACATTTTCCTTCCTTTCCTTGAATTACTTATCAAGATAAGTTAGCAATCTTATTCTGTTTAAGACATGAAGTGTGCTATGGAACTGTGTTGTAATCTCAAAACCTCAAAACGAATTTTTGCCCCGTTTTCCTTAGATTATGTATTCCTGTTTCATATGATAATAATTGTTTCACATTGAAAGCTCTCTCCAAGAGTGATGCAATCTATAAATACACTAGTTTCGAAACAATATTAAACCACATATGGCATAGATACATATGTTTCACTTGTGATCCATTGTATTTTAGATCTTGAGCTATCGAGCAACAAATGATGAGCTATTACTTTCCTTCTATTTGCTAGTGCAAGGGTGGATCTACTGAAGAATTGAGCCTTAGTGTCTACATCAGAACGGATGGGTGAGTTTCATTTGGACCTGTTGGTTTATAATTGTTTCCTCAGATGTAGGTACTCAGATGCGTACATTAGGCTGTCTGTCTTGTGACATTCATTCTATGTTGTTTCTTCAGCTTCAATGCGACATGGAATTGTTTCAGATCGACGTGCGGTTGGAGAGGTTTTATCCAGGTGACTGTAGCAAACAGATGAAACTAAACTGAAGTAATGAACCATCTTGATTTCACTATTGTTTCCTCTGCAGCCTGATGGTGTTTCTGAGTCATCCCAAGACAAAGGTGACATAGGAGGAGAATCTGACCAGGAGGTTGAAACTAGTCAGGCAGCAAATAAGGTTTACAGAAAACCCAATGAAGAGGAACTCAAACTTGAGCCACTTTGCGATGAGGTGCTTTTTGTTACTTGACCAGAACTTGTATTTTGTCAATATTTAAAATAGTACTTGATCTAGTTCTTATCTTTCATTTACTTACTTTTTGATATACGTTGATAAAAGCTTTCGCCCACGGGCATTATGCTAACCGATTCTTTTGCAGCTCATAGCATACTTTTCTGAAAGAATGATATCGGCAGAAACACTTCGAAGGAATAAAGTAATGCAACGCAACTGGAACAATAAGGTATAGCTGTGCTGTTGAGTCGGTTCTACTTTGACACGGCAAAAGTTGTGATAAAACTGTAGTTATGGTGTATCATTTTCAGATAGCTATTGCTTTCACCTATAGACGTGATGGAGTCCTTGTTGGATGTAAATACAGGGAAGTGTCAAAGAAATTTTCACAGGTTTGTTGTCTTTGTCCTTGCTCGGATGTAGAAATTTTGCTACATTATTGTCAATACTCATTTTTTTTATCAGGAGGCAAACACGGAGAAAATTTTGTATGGTCTGGATGACATAAAGCGGGCACAGGATGTCATCATTGTATGTTCAAGATTTCCGATTAATTTGCCTTCTATATTGATTCCCCAGAAACTTTATTCGAACCCCATTTGATTCCAACTTTTCTTTTTTGCATGACAGGTTGAGGGTGAAATTGATAAGCTCTCCATGGAAGAGGCTGGCTTTCGCAATTGTGTCAGTGTGCCAGATGGTGCACCGCCACGTGTATCCAATAAACTCCCAGATAAAGAGCAGGTTAGAACTATTTCTTAATGTTGATAAAAGTTCTGTTTCTCTTGACAATTTATATTTGCTTATTTTACCATGCATATGCATTTATGTTAATCTGTGACCTAACATCTGCTTATGTTCTCCGTAAAGCTAGGATAGGAAGTACCAATATCTGTGGAACTGCAAAGAATATCTTGATTCGGTGGGAGTATATATCAGAACCCAAATCATTCATAAACTCTTTGAGTTGCGCATTTATCACATTTCTGACTTTTATTCTGGCACATGGTAATAGGCATCAAGGATAATACTGGCAACAGATGCGGATGCTCCTGGGCAGGCCCTGGCTGAGGAACTTGCTCGTCGACTTGGGAAAGAAAGGTTTGTGACTTTGTGCATCAGCAATCATCAACCTTTTCACTATATCCTAATGATAACGCAACCTCTCCATTTTTCATTTTCCCAATTTGATGCAATCAGATGTTGGAGAGTCATCTGGCCAAAGAGGAATGAGTCAGATATCTGCAAAGATGCGAATGAGGTTTGTTATGGAACGCTTGGGATCATTTGATATCTTCATGAAATCATACCTGGAACTTGGGTTGTAATTGTTGAAACCAGCCCTTGTAATGTTTTCATTTTAATTACAGGTACTGATGTTTTTAGGTCCACATGCATTGAGGAAAGTTATAGAAGATGCAGAACTTTATCCCATAAGAGGCCTTTTCTCGTTCAGCGATTTTTTCCCCGAGATTGATAATTATTATCTTGGAATACGTGGGGATGAGCTTGGTATTCGCACTGGTTGGGAATCAATGGATGACATTTACAAGGTAGGCTTATTAATCCTTTCCTCTAGTTTATTTATTGTTGACGTTTGGATCCGACTTTAAGAGTAAACATGTTATTTCTTTTGTGTATTTGACCGCAGGAGATCATTTGCTGACTGTAGTTGTCTCTCTGTTTGTTTCATTTATTCTTGGACAAATTTAAAAAACCTACACTTTTTTAATATAAGTTACAAAAAGCTACAGTTACTGGAGCCTGTTGCAGAAAATTACATCTATTTTGATTTTGACATCTTGTTGCAAGAAAACGATAACTTTCTCACATGTTGATCGCTTTCCATAGTTAAAAGCCGCATAGGCTGACATGTAGACCAAGATTTCAACAAGTGAGAAAGTTTTGCCTTTTGCAATGAGATGTCAGACAACTGTAGCTTTCTGCAACCTAATGCCAAAATACATAGGTTGATGAACTTTTTTTTTAAATCATTCGACACTGTTCCACTCAATGATGTAGCATGTGAATATTTCCAGGGATCCTATCTTTGTTTCACTCTTAGATGCAAATGGTTGGACTTGAAACCTTACTCATCTTAATCAGGAGTTCACAGTCCTCCTAATCGGCAACTTATTGTCTATATTTTTGTCAGCCAAATGAACTAGCGTGAGCCTATGTGGACCAACCCACTTATATCCTTATGAATCTGCATGTAGATCCATTTAGGCATGCTCTCGTTTTTTTTTTTTTTTTTTTTTTTTGTGTGTGTGTGTGTGTGTGTGTGTGTGTGTGTGTGTGTGTGTGGTCAATAAAAAAGATGAGTTCCTTCTTTCCTAATTCCCTAGTATTAATATCACCTGATGCCAATTTAACTTACAGGCTAGCAAGCATTGAAAAGATGGCTTGAACTCCCACCGCATGTGTGTGGGGTTGTATTGCAGTCTTTATAAATCATTTGCAGTATCACGTTATTCTGTTTGCTTTCCATTTTGCAGGTTGTTCCGGGGGAGTTGACTGTAGTAACTGGAGTACCAAATTCTGGTAAAAGTGAGTGGATCGATGCTTTAATGTGCAATATAAACGACCAGTGTGGATGGAAATTTGTTATCTGCTCCATGGAAAACAAGGTAAGGCATTGTTAGTTACTTAGTTGTTGATACCAGTTAGTTATTATCAACCTCACTGGACACTTTTCAAATACCAGTAGTTTTGGTGTTTAGGTCAGGGAGCATGCTAGGAAGCTCTTGGAGAAGCACGTCAAGAAACCATTCTTTGATGCTAGGTAAGGACAAGTGTATCCTGTTGAGTTGTCCCATCAAAGAGTTATTTATAGTTTTTTGAACTGTATCGGAGGGATAACTTTTATCGGTTTGGCGGTTCCGAAACTGTCCCATGCATTTTATGTTTAGTTGGTTAAGAAAGTTCATTTTTGTTGGTGCAGGTATGGTGGGGATGTGGAACGAATGACTCCCGATGAATTTGAAGCGGGCAAAGAATGGTTGAATGAGACATTTCATCTGATCCGGTATATAGATCTGATAGCATATGTGTCTGTTTCTTGAGTTTCTGTTAGTTTTACTGTACTGCAATAGGTGTCTACCAAGTATCATCTCATAATATGCCTCTCACGAAAAACGATCTTTGCCTTAAACTTAAATGCACTTACTGACATTTAGACTATATTTGTTAATCAGGTGTGAAGATGATAGCCTTCCCTCCATTAATTGGGTTCTTGACCTTGCTAAGGCTGCAGTTCTGAGATATGGAGTTCGTGGTCTTGTGATTGATCCTTACAATGAACTTGACCATCAGCGGCCCTCAAACCAGTAATCATGAGTTTACCTCTTGTGATCCTGATTTGCTAGTTCATTGATATGCTATTTGCATCGACTCTCAATGATAAGAAGCTTCTATTCATTTTATTTTTGGGTGATTCACTTATTTTATTGTGTCATGGACAGGACTGAGACAGAATATGTCAGCCAGATTCTTACAAAGATTAAGCGCTTTGCTCAGCATCATTCCTGCCATGTATGGTTTGTTGCGCATCCTAGACAGGTAACTCAAAATTTTTATAATCATGTACCAATATAAAATAGGTTCCAATGAGGTCTTATTTGGAGTTGAAATTATTTTAGCTTCATAACTGGAACGGTGGCCCGCCTAATATGTATGACATAAGTGGGAGTGCACATTTCATAAACAAATGTGATAATGGAATCGTCATCCACCGAAACAGGGACCCAGATGCTGGCCCTGTTGATGTCGTACAGGTTAATTCTCTCATATTTACCTTGCATGTCAATATAATTCAATTTTTTTTAATATTTTCCTTACTCTTTTGTCCTATTATGTGGTGGGTTACCATAGGTCTGTGTGAGGAAGGTGCGAAACAAAGTGATTGGACAAATAGGAGATGCTTTCTTGTCATATAATCGGTATGTCCTTTGACCGTGTCTTCTGTCTTTATTTTTCTTTAAAGCTAATTTCAAATCTTGTTATCTCCGTAGTTTCAAGGTGTTTATTAAGGCCCCAAACTGTATGGTTTAAGTAAAGTAATTAAATCGTATGTTTTCTCCCACAGTGTTACAGGTGAGTTCAAGGATGCGGATAAAGAAATTGTAGCTGCGGTGACAGCTTCACAAACAAAGAAATATTCACGGTAACAGGTAGGAAGGTATTTCCGCACTCTGCTAATTACTTAAATTGTTTTGGGTTGAAGACTGCCAGCCATATCTATGGCCTTTCTCAATATATGCTCTAATTTTTGCTCGAGTCTTGATAATCCAAACTGAAATTAAGCCTGTGATGATATTGGAAAAGTGAAGAACATAGATTCTTTCATCCTTAATGTTTTAACTGATAAGATTATTAGGTGACTTTATCCACTTTCCTTATTTAGGAGTGTTATGAAATTCGATTTTCTTGCTGATTTGGTGATACTCACTCCCAGATCAATCCAGAGAGTCGGCATGTTTGTTTCTGGGGATGGGGTCGTTCGCCGACTTAGTGATGTCTTATTGGTGAAACTGGATGGACAACCTCAGTCGTGAACAGACTCCTGGTGCAAATGAGGTTGAAGGGTAACCGTACTCAAATGACTACAACACATTTCTGGGGTGATGTATAGTAAACTGCTTGTAATTAAGCTACAGCAGGTGCTAGTGATATGAACATTTAGGTGGGTTCCTTCAATAGGGGAATGTTCAGTGGTTAGATTTACTAATGACGTACGCCCGTCCAAAATTTGTAGCTGTTGGAGGGCATCTAATACTCCGTCACAGATATTTATTCAAGTGTCTCTACCTATGACCAGAGAAACCTATGTTTAATGTACCAGAACAGTGGAATCTGGTTTTTTTATTTTGCACCAGCACATGCGAAGCAATCCATATGTTCTGTGGTGAGCACTATAAATTGGCAAGTTACCCATCATTCTGTTTCAGAACTTGGCCCCGCTTTAGAGTTGGAAGAAACTATGAACGAATGCTTCCAAAATCTTAAATCATTGACTCTTTCTCCACCTTTGCATTGTTTATGATTCTGCTCATTTACTTACACCTTGTCATTGTGGCTGTCTTTGCACGCAGCCAGCTGGGTGTATGAACTACTGGCAATAGCATGGCACCTGGTCAGTTGCTTTGTTGTACTTGTTACCCTGCACCTGTTGGCAGCCAGTGTGCACTTGTTCTTTGCCAAACCTGTCCATCTCCTTGGCCAGGTTGTAAATACCACTGCATGCATAATTGCACACCAATTCCCACTGATTTAGTACTATGAAGTTATGAATATATGACCTTGTCCTGAATTGCATAGTTGTCCGGTCAAATGCCAACCTGTTCGTTAACAATCAATCGAGGTCCACAAAAAAAGAAAGAGAACAGAACCAGCCTAGCATGGGCACAGCACAGCACAGGCCAGTACAAACAAAGCTAATTGCTGGTACAAGGTAGCCGTTGGCTGGGCGGTTGGTTGGGTTCGGGCTGGCCGTGCGCCGCAAAAGCAAAGCGACCCTTCGCCTCGTCAGCCCATCGCCAGCCACGGGCCCCACGAGCCCAACGGACCGACCCAACGGCTCCCTCCCTCTCTACCCGCCTACCTGTCGCCGCGCCATTGGCTGGCCCTCATAGCCGTTGCCGTCTCACTATATAGCCGTTTCTTTCCTCTCCGCCGCTCCCCGCTCCTCTTCCTCACCACCGCCGCCGCCGCCTCCGCATCCATCGATTCCTGCGTTCGACACTACTGCCTCCTTCCGATTTCGCGCTAGCTGTTGCAAACTGCGACTGCCATGGCTGTGGAGGCTGTGTCCGGGAATGCCGCCGAGGCGGTGGCGCAGACGGCGCCGGTGAAGGAGGTGAGCGCGAAGGTGGAGGCAAAGGAGGCTGCTGTTTCCAAGAACGCGTCGTTCAGAGAGGAAAGCAACTTCCTAGACGATCTCAAGGAGAGCGAGCGGAAGGCCCTCGCCGAGCTCCGCGACAAGGTCGAGGCGGCCATCGTGGAGGGCAAGCTGTTCGACGACGGCAAGGCGGAGGAGAAGAAGAAGGCTGAGGCCGCCGTCGAGAAGAAAGAGGAGAAGGAAGAGAAGAAGGAGGCCGCCGCCGAGGAGAAGAAAGAGGAGGTGGAAAGCAAGGAGGAGGCGGAAGCGGAGGAGAAGAAAGAGGAAGACAAGAAGGCGACCGACGCCGAGGAGAAGAAAGAGGATGAAGGCAAGGAGGAGGCCAAGAAAGAGGAAGCCGTCGAGGGCGAGAAGGCGGCGGCGGCAGAGGAGGAGAAGCCGGCGGAGACGGCGGCCGTTATCGTGGACAAGGACATCTCCCTGTGGGGCGTGCCCCTGCTGCCCAGCAAGGGCGACGAGGCCACCGACGTGGTGCTCCTCAAGTTCCTCCGCGCGCGCGACTTGAAGGCCGGCGCCGCGTTCGAGATGCTCCGCAAGACCCTCCGCTGGCGCAGGGACTGGACGGGCTTCGCCGGCGAGGACGGCGCCGCCGATCTCCCGGAGGAGCTCGAGGGCGCGTGCTACCTTGACGGAGCCGACCGGGAGGGCCATCCGGTGTGCTACAACGCGCTCGGGGTGTTCGCCGACGACGCAGTGTACAAGAAGGCGCTCGGCACCGAGGAAGGCAAGGCGAGCTTCCTCCGCTGGCGGGTGCGCGCCATGGAGCGCCACGTCGCCGAGCTGGACCTCAAGCCCGGCGGCGTCTCGTCGCTGCTGCAGGTCACCGACCTCAAGAACTCGCCGGGGCCGGCCAAGAAGGACCTCCGCGTCGCCCTCAAGCAGGTGCTCGACCTGTTCCAGGACAACTACCCCGAGCTCGTCGCAAGAAACGTGAGTACCATCAGAGCATCATACATATGAATAATCTCTTCTCGAAATGCTTGACCAATGCGTGTGATCTGACTCGTTCTCTGTGATTTAACATGCAGATCTTGATCAACGTGCCGTTCTGGTACTACGCGTTCAGCACCCTGTTCTACCCCTTCATGACGCAGAGGACCAAGAGCAAATTCGTCATCGCTCGCCCGTCCAAGGTCACCGAGACCCTCCTCAAGTAAGTTGTGCAGCATGTCTCAGTCATTCTTGAAGAGCATTGTCATTTGGTGCACAATTTGGGGCAATTGTTTTGACAAACGTACACCTTTGTGAAGGTACATTCCCATTGAGGCCATCCCGGTGAAGTACGGTGGGCTGAAGCGCGACAACGACACTGAATTCTCTGCCGATAACAGCGAAATCACTGAGCTCATTGTCAAGGCAAACTCCACCGAGACCATAGAGATCGAAGCCACTGAGGTACAACTGCAGATTAATCACCCTTTATGAACAACAGAACACGTGATTAGTTGAAATTTCCTGGAGAAAATTGCAGAGTTGCTTGACATGTCTGTTTTATTTCAGGCTGACACCACCCTGACATGGGACCTGGCGGTGCTGGGCTGGGAGGTGAACTACAAGGAGGAGTTCGTGCCGGCCGACGAGGGATCCTACACCATCATCGTAAGGAAGGGCAAGAAGATGGGGTCCGGCGAGGAGGCGGTCCGCAACTCGTTCCGGGCCAACGAGCCGGGCAAGGTCGTGCTCACCGTGGAGAACGCATCGAACAGGAAGAAGAAGGTGCTGTTCAGGCACAAAGCCAAGAGTGCCTATGCCAAGAAGTGCTGAGGCTCAATCTGAACATTGCAGGAACATGAACATTTCTTTGGAGGGTGAAATTGATTTGGAAGAGTTGTGTGGATCAATATTCATTATATTCTTTGTGTGTGTAAGAACTGAGAAGGGTACATTGTTTGTGGTCATTGTTTCAATTGTTGCGGCATGACATCGTTACCTGAGTATAGAGATTATTAGACTTATTGTGTGTTGGAGCGCTTTTGATTTACTGGCGCCTCATTTCATACGCCTGCTTGATCTGCAGTCATTGACGTGCGTCGTCGTCTTGGTGGTAAACGGATACAGTGAACACCTAAAAAAATTGCTACGGTAAAGCAGCGCCGTTGCAATTGTTGCGGTCTGTTAATTCTTTGGAGCTTAGATTCGTTCTGATGAACATGCAAAAGATGCGGCCTCAATCAAAACGTTCGGCTGATACAAAATCTGGCATGGCTGAGCAACCGAAGAGCTCTCACACCAAAAACTCGTACCATGAATTTACTTAGACCAATGCAAATTGACATATGCATCACCCAATATATAATAACACTTACGCTGACAGTCAACTAGGTACCACATGTTCTGGGAAAATCAACACTTATACTACTTCATTACCCCAATCAGTTAAGAAACCATTAAACACAAAAGAAAACACAGTTCCTCACCACAACAGCATTCAGAAACAATAACATCTAGTACCTAACATTACCACAAGCAACCCAATCGACGTAACAACTAGCACCGAAGCATGGGACGAAGCATGGGATATATGTATGTAACATTGGGGACGGTCACTAGGCAGCCTCTTCCTCTTCTTCCTCCTCGTAATCCTCTTCATCCTCAGCCGTCGCATCCTGGTACTGCTGGTACTCAGCCACCAGGTCGTTCATATTGCTCTCAGCCTCGGTGAACTCCATCTCGTCCATGCCCTCACCAGTGTACCAATGCAAGAAAGCCTTCCTCCTGAACATGGCTGTGAACTGCTCGCTGACACGGCGGAACATCTCCTGGATAGAGGTAGAGTTGCCAATGAATGTGGATGCCATCTTCAGGCCCTTGGGTGGAATGTCACACACACTCGACTTCACGTTGTTGGGGATCCATTCCACAAAGTATGAAGAGTTCTTGTTCTGCACATTGAGCATCTGCTCATCCACTTCCTTGGTGCTCATCTTCCCACGGAACATGGCAGATGCCGTGAGGTAGCGGCCATGACGAGGGTCAGCAGCGCACATCATGTTCTTAGCATCCCACATCTGCTGAGTCAGCTCTGGCACAGTGAGGGCGCGGTACTGCTGGGAGCCACGCGAGGTCAGCGGAGCGAATCCGACCATGAAGAAGTGAAGACGTGGGAAAGGTATCAAGTTGACAGCAAGCTTCCGGAGGTCAGAGTTCAGCTGACCAGGGAAACGTAGGCAGCATGTAACACCACTCATGGTTGCAGAGATGAGGTGGTTGAGATCACCAACTGCGAAAAAACAAAAAACAGGTAAACAACATGCCATAATACAACGGTTTTATGCACATAACAAGCCTGTTATAACGCAAATGGTTTAGAGGAAGTATGCGTGTGTTTGTCCACAATTTAGACATATTACTTCAAGCTTATGATTAAAATAACAAGCAAATCTTAATAAGACAATAAGATCACATATAATACAAGCAAGCATCAGGTCATAATCAGTGTCCCTCCAATGCACCACAAAGTCACAAGATATACAAAGCAATTAGACTAAACACAGATGTGTACCGCAAATACAGCAAATAATGACAATGAGGCATGAGTACATTGTGTGAGGAAGTGTCCAACAATAATATCTATAAAAATCACAATGCTTATTCTTCTAACCATACATTAGCGGGCCTTACAGACCTAAACAATAAGCAGATAGATCATTGCACAGTAATACCGATTGTGTAATCTCATTTGAAAAAGGTGTTCATTAAACATGATGGTATAACTTATTCTGCTATAGACAAACTAGAACAATCCACCGAAATATTAAGAATTAAAGCTGATAAGAGACAGGAATGCAAAAATGAAAGCATAGTCCTGATCTTACAGGTTGGTGTTGCGAGCTTCAGTGTGCGGAAGCAGATGTCGTAGAGAGCCTCATTGTCAAGCACCATGCACTCATCCGCGTTCTCAACAAGCTGGTGAACGGAGAGCGTGGCATTGTATGGCTCCACGACAGTATCAGACACCTTGGGCGACGGGAAGACAGAGAATGTCAACATCATCCGGTCCGGGTACTCCTCCCTGATCTTGGAGATGAGCAGGGTGCCCATTCCTGAACCCGTGCCTCCTCCCAGCGAGTGGCAAACCTGGAACCCTGCAGCGAGGAGGAATGCGTAACCGATTAGAAATGCTGCTCAGCATGTAGTAACGTTCTGGGTCATAATCATTTCGATTCCAGGCAACCAACAACAAAATGGGCACAAATTAACCGCACAATTCGTCCAATATGTCATGAATCGCACAGATCTAGGGAAAACTGTTCAGATCCAATATCTCAGGACACGCGCAATGCAGCATAAACCCTAGATCCGGAAGACTCGCAGCCTCACGAACCGAACAAAGGAGGCTAGTAATCACCAGATCCGATGGGATGCACACGTACCTTGAAGACAGTCGCAGTTCTCGGCCTCCTTGCGGACGACGTCGAGCACGGAGTCGATGAGCTCGGCTCCCTCGGTGTAGTGGCCCTTGGCCCAGTTGTTCCCAGCGCCGGACTGGCCGAAGACGAAGTTGTCGGGGCGGAAGATCTGGCCGTAGGGGCCGGAGCGCACCGAGTCCATGGTGCCGGGCTCGAGGTCCATGAGGACGGCGCGCGGGACGAAGCGCCCGCCGCTGGCCTCGTTGTAGTAGACGTTGATGCGCTCGAGCTGGAGGTCGGAGTCGCCGGCGTACTTGCCGGTGTGGTCGATGCCGTGCTCGTCGCAGATCACCTCCCAGAACTTGGCCCCGATCTGGTTGCCACACTGGCCGCCCTGGATATGGAGGATCTCTCTCATGGTGGCGGGCGGGGGACCGAGTACGGCGGGGGCTAGGGTTCCGGCGAGGCGAGGCGAGGCGAGGAGGAGGTGGGGTTTGGGGAGGTTTGCGGTTGCGAAGACGGCGGAGGCGGAGTGAGCGAGAAGGGAGGAGAGGTGTGACCGCCTTTATTATTGGTCGAGGGCGCACTGGGCGGTGGGCCATTTGAAATCGCTCGCTTCTTCGCGGTGCAATTTTCGGATACGTCCCTGTCAAATGAACAATTTTACTCCGCATACGGAATCGTGGGGAGAAATGTCACTGTTGTAGTATTTCTTTGCGAGACTTTCTGGGCATTTTCTTGACACGATTAAAGGTGCACTAAGTTTTTGCAGAACTTTTTAGGTGATGAAAATGTACAGTGGTTGCAGCACCAGCACAGGAGTTTTTCAGAGTGTTAAATCTTCTATTTTTTGAGGAACTAATGTTTGATCTTTTGTCATCACATTACAAAATGAAGAAATGCCACTGCAAATGCAAACGTATGGGCTGTTATCCTGCGGTGCGCTAGTGATGAGATGTCTCTTGAAGGTGACGGGACCTTCTTTTGGATGGTGACAAATTTTGATTCTCCCATACACAAGAATGCAGCGAAATCTGTAGCCGATGGCCCGATGCCGACGCGCCAGCGTCCAAACTGTCGGAAAGGCGCAAAGCAGCACCCGCTCGCGTCGCGGTTCACATGAGCTGCGCCAAAGCGCGGTGCGCCATCACGTGTCTCGTGACAGCGGACACTGCACCGGGAGATGTATCGCCGCCGGTGAGCTGTCTGCTTCACCCAAATTTTTGAGCTTGCAAGTTTGGTATATACCTGGATTGGATTCCAAGCTACGCTACCTACCAGCACTCATGTAATCCTCCATCAACTGTGCCTAGTAGTTCATGAAGCAGCAGCCGCAGCGTTTTTTTTGCAACGTCGAATTGCAGTGTAATAATCCATTGACTGCTGGTCAAGGACGTAGCAAATGCAACCGTCCGTTCCAGGATGGATAACGTACGCCCGAGTAATGCAGCAGTTTTTCGACCAAAACTTGATGGTGCTTGACTGAAGAATTTCGGTTCCGTTTCTGCACGAACGACAGTAACGCACGTTCCATATGCAAGCTATAAAACCAGCGCAGTGTACTGCATGTCCCGTACTGAAAACTGCAGGTCTCGTCGACCACTTGCCCAACCGCCGTCGACGTGAAGAGCAAGGCCGCATCGATCAGAATGGCCCGAGCCGTCGTCCTGCTCGCCGCGCTCGTGCTGTGCGCGGCGGCCTTCGCGGTGGCGCACGCCGGCCGAAGCATCGCCGTCGAGTACGAGTACCAAGAACTCCCCGCAGACCTCGACGAGGCCCCGGCTGCCCAAGCTCCGGGCTCCGTGTCGCCGTCCAGAGACCTTGCTCCGGCTCCCGGCGGCGACCGAGGAGGGGAAGAAGGCGGCCGCAGCGCCATCGCCGACATCCTCTGGTTCGTGTTCAAGTGGGCCAACGAGGCTCCCGCCGGCGACAGACGGAAGGACCACTGAAAATCTCTGCGGTCGAAGCGATCAGCTGACGGAATAAACGCAAGATCTGTGTCTTGTCTTCACCAATAAAGTTGCTTGTTTAGTTTTCAGTAGCGACAGTCGCTGTTTGCAAGATGGAGATCAATTAACCCCGTGCCTTCTTTCATAGATACTTCATAATGGGAAAAAAAATGTCCCAGCCTAATGAGTTCACAGTACTACCTAGCAAATGGATCTACAGAATCATGAACGTGTGTTGACGGTTCCATCTTCCATCCGCGCGAAATGTTGCATCAGAGGTCGTTCCAGTTTGACAGGGGAAAGGATGCAATCCAAGAACTCGTCGGCAGGCTGATCGGTTTGCAGATGGATACATATAGTTGTTCTTTATTATAACCACAACGAGCGAAAAATGGTTTTGCAGTGTAGCCTTGTTACCATGCGACCCGTGGCGCCCCATACAATATAATATAACATTCCCAGCTGTGGAGACATGCTACCAGATTAGATACTTAGCTCAACCTATCCTATACCAGGCCTATAGTTGATACGAATTCTATGGCGCTGGGTCAATAAGTGGGAGTTGTAATTAACCTTATATGATAACCTTCCTATGTAGAGAAAGCCCAGACATTCCAGACTATCTTTCTAAGACTATCTCCACCCACCATACTTTAATACCAATCAACGGCTGCTCCAATCAACCGTTGCTTCTAAAACTAACAGACCATCATATTCAATTTAGAACATAAATTTCATGCAGTCAATATTATGCACATTTAAAAGCAAAAAAATGAAACCGAAAATACTATAGTTGATATGCATCAAAGAATTCGACTTGCCTGAGCGTGCGTACGCTTCAAGAAAAGCTCCTGGACACACCACGACCTGATCTCGATTCCTGACTAGTTTCGTTCCTGTGCGTTATAGATTCTAAGTATATTTAGAGCCAATAGGAACATATAACGGATATTAGCTAATTACATTTCCTACCGTTATCTGACAGTGCTTAAGTGTGTGAGTTATAGGTCTACAGAGTTAATTTATCATATGAGTATTTTGTTAGTCTGTGCTTCACTATTTTTATCAGAACATCCTTAGTTGTATTGACTTATATTGCTACACGTGTACCAGGCTTTCCCTTCTTATTTGTTTCTTTTCTTTTCCTCTCTTATTATTTATTTTCCTCCCACCTCACGCAGAGGCTTGCTCCATTCTCTCTGTTCTCTCACGCACAAATGCTTCCAGCCCCTTCAATCTCCTTACTGCTAATACCTTCCTCCCAAATCAGTTGTCGCTGTTGACTTTTGATTGTCACGTTTGACCATTCGTTTTATTTGAATTTTTCATCATATTAATTATTTTTTCATCACACGTTTTATCATCAGTATTAGTTTAATCATGACATATTTATTTTAATCTTTGAAAAAAATTGAATAAGACGAACGATCAAATATGATGATCAAAAGTCAACAGCGACAACTATTATGGGACGAAGGTAGTAGCTATGGCAACTATGCATGAGGTCAGCTCCTCTCTGTCCTCTCGCTTTCTCTCTCTCGAACTCCATGGTCGGTCCTCCTGTCGCCTCTCTCCTTCCCCTCTGATTTTCCCCCAAACCATGTACCAGGTCGACCTAGGGTTTGGGCCATGGGTGCTGCTGCCTATCGACCCGACATCACCATCGATCCGGCCACAAACTGCAGCCTCCTAGACTCATGGATGATTTGGTAAGTCTACTAATCTGAAACCCCTTCCATTTTATTGCACTATGGCTGGTACTCTGCTCTAGCAATTTAGTTGATTTACTGAAATCAAAGCTCTGAAATTATGTGCAGCTGCTGATTTTACTGAGATTTGTGGTTGTACAAAGTAAATTGAAAATAGATATTGCTGCCTGGATATGTATATTTTAGAAAATCTTTTGCACCTGTAGACTGAAGATTCACTTATTGATGCCCTGCTGCGTGTTGGCCTGAACCTGTATTATCTAGATAGCTAGTGGATCGAGCTACATATTTTGGTGGCTCAAGCTGTTCACTTATGTGTAATTGACCTGTAGGGCTTCAGAAATTTACCATTTATTTTACATGCCATTCTGAGTTCACATCAATTATTGTTGCCTCAATCCTTTTGTTGTAACTACATGGCTCAACACCTAAGCTGTGCAAGTATTGCAGTGATGAATAGGCTTTATGATATAAGTAAGATACTAGTTACTACCTGCAACTTATTTCAAGTTACTGAAGCTAAATATAAGCTCATGTGATTTCCTTTGTATAGGCAAAACTGATGGGAAGTGTTGTTTCCTATCTCCAGAACCGATTCAAGGAATTGGAGAGCTATATATAACAAGGAAGATGCCTACCTCATGCTCCATCCTGGTGCTGATACTACATGGAAGAAACTTGCAGAAATCCTTGGGGACTCTAGGGTTGTAGCTCTATTTGTGGAAGGGCAATGATGAGTGAACGAGTGAGTGTTCACAGAGTAGCAGATAATGGTGAGTCGATGGCTGTATAGATAGATATGAGAGGAGCATTTGAAGTGGGGCTCTTGGTATTCTAGAAGGAAAAGGGATAAGAATGGATGGGTGCTGCCGACTCCTCTTCTCTAATTTGTATGCTGTTAAACTAGTTTTGGGAGCAGGTTTAGAACTGATTAGAGTGTGCAACTGCCTAGTGTCCTTCCCAGGACACCAATGCCCAGATATTTTTATCATGGTGAGGCATAATTCTTAGAATATACTTGAGGGTGGTAACTGTAAATGTTTGGGGCTGTTTATGATTTTAACTCAAAGCCTTATGGAAAAAGTGTTGGAGTCTTGTACGGTTTACTATAGAACTAATAGGAGGCTTGCATGTTGATCTTAATCTGATTTCATGATTTGCAAGTTAAAAGATATACTCTTCTGTTGCAGCATGAGTGTTTAGCTTGAACTATAAATACTATTATGATTATAATTCAAGCGCAGATACTTGTGTTAGTGTTGTCTACTACTTTGAGTTCTACACACATGGATATTCATCTATCTGCTATCACCAAATAATATGCATTGAAACCAGGGTCGTCAGACTTAATCCAGCATTTATTTGTGAAATAAGCCTCTGCCATTGTCAGATTTTTGCGTACGTCGGTCCAACCTAAACATAATTGGCGCTAGCTAAGTGTAGTCATGCCAGAATTTCGGTGCCTTTTTGTAACCGTAGGTGATCTTCTTCATTGAATAGCAGGGGCACACATGACCGGCCTTGATCTGTTTCACGCTGAACTGGACTGGGTATCAATCATCCCCTTTGGTTGTCCGCAAAGTTCTTTTTGCCATATTTGAATCTCTATTAACTAGCTTAATTAGCTGTTGATCAAAATCTTATCTTTACAAGATAGGAGTAGCTTCCAACTTTCACACTCTTAGTGCGTTCGTCCTACTCGGCCGCCGTTTCGGCATGGAGCGGGTGGTGATGGTGCCAGTGGGCCACCAGGCATCGCCTCCACGTACGTCCTAGCACGTCGACAGACACGATGCAAGTCTGCGTGCATGCGATCGACACAACGCGTGCGTGCTAAGTGATGAAGAAAAAGCTTGACGGGCCAATCTTGGCGACAGCTGCATGCGCGTCACGAATGGACCGTGAAGTACGTGAATAACAACTTCTTTTCACTGCATGTAACGGTAAACTTGACGGGCCAATCCTCCGGCGGGGAGACGCCCAACCACGCCGGCGACCTATAATTTTCCACGTCTGGTTTTCCAAATACCGCCAAAAAACAAATTAAGAGGCCTCTCATTAACTCATGTATACTACTACTTGTTGACGCCAAGGATTCCTTAACGCAAAGGCTAAGAAACAAAATGGGTTCAGGCATTATTGCACAAAGATGCAAATTAATCTGTACCTTTCCATTTCTTCACCTGTATGCAGAAATTCAAGTCTGGGTGCATGGTCCTACGTACAAGATTAGAAAAAACTGACATTACATGGTGGTTGGAGTTTTTGGTACTGACAGAACGAGGGGGTTTTCTTTGTGCAATTAGAAGGTGGTTGGAGTTCTTGGTGCTGACTGACAGAACGAGGGGATCGGAGGGCCGGGGAAACGAAGCTACTAGTGCATATTACTTCACACAACTGCTACACGTCTCAGAAAATGCAGATAGTGACGGTTTTCTATTTTCCTTTTCTTTTGAGTCGCCCAAACTACAGAGAATGCAACAAACCGGAGTGAGAAGGTGTAGGGCCTGGCTAGTCGGGGTCCCGACCGTGTGGGAACGTGTTCAGGGGAAGGCATGAAGATGATCCAGACTTGACGTATACAGTATACAATCGCATGAAGCCTCTGATCGCACAGTAACGTGACCATAACTGTACACGAGACGAGTACGTGGTACATTTCGCACGGCATGATCTGTTTGACAGCGGCAATTAAAGCAATCGCCCAATCACTCGTTCCTTGGCAAGCTCCTCCCACTGTCCCACAGGCTCGTTTTGGAAGCAGCCAGCCACACTTGCTTCAGCTTCTACGCGTAGCCTTTTCCATAATCGAATTGAACCTCTTGCCTATCCCCCTGCCTACTCTTCCTTGTTGGGCGTCGCGTCCATTGCGTACAGGCGTACAGCAGCGATCTTCCCATTCGCCTCTTTGAGTACCAGCGATGGCGGCCAGTCTCCGCCTGCAGGTCGCGTTCGCCTGCGTGGTCCTGCTCGCCGCCGCCTCGGCGGCGTCGACTCCACCGGCGGTCCACGAGCGCGTGACGACGGTGCCGCCGGCGTCGGGCGAGGAGACGCCCAGCGAGTGGGCCAGCAGGCACCAGTTCCACCTCGGCTCCGTCCTAGGTGCGCGCTCCCTTGCATTCCTTTCCGATACGATGTGTACGTGTTGTCGATCGACACCTTGACTCGATCGATCGTGCTCGCTTCCAGACTTCACACCATGGAACGGGTCGGTGCTGCTGGTGCGCGCCGGCGACTACGATCGCTGCGCCGCGGCGAGCCCGCTGCGCCGGCTCGGCGACGGCAATCTCTTCGCGCTCCAAGGGCACGGCGTCTTCTTCTTCATCGGCGGCGAGCCGGGGCGCTGCGAGGGCGGGCAGCGGATGGTCGTGCGCGTCGCGACGACGGAGGAGGCGGTCCAAGGGCCGGCCACTGCTGCACCTGACTTGAAGCAGCGCCTGCTGACCATCTCCGGGACGGGACCGCTCCTCGCCGCGTCTTCGCCCGCTCCCTCACCAACGCAGGTTAATTTCCCTATCACCCTCGCCTTGTACAGTAGATGATATACTCCTAAATGTCAGTGTCTTCCTTCTTCCTTGAATTTAATTTGCCGGGGCAAGATTGATCGGCCCGCTTCCACCCGAGCTGACCTCAACTGTGCAGGTGCAGGCTACTCTCAGGCCGATTCGGGCACTTTTGGAAGGGCCAATTCCGCCGCAGGGTTCCACGTTTGGGCCGTTTCTGGTTCATTTTCGGCCTACTTTAGCTGGTTCTCAGGCCTCGTTTTCTAGCCCGTTTTCGCGTCCACAGCGTTCTTGGGCTCAGTCAATGGGCCGAATCAGTTTTTCAGTGAAAAAGGCTCGAGGGTGATGAGATTCATGTCCAAGATGCAGAACCCCCAATAGTACTCTGCTTCATTTATCTTCACGGCGGTGAAAGGGGTCTTGGCTTAGTGGTTAAGGCATCCGAGTAACACCTCTCAGGTCCTGGGTTCGACTCCTCGTGGGAGCGAATTTTCAAGGATTTAACGGCATTTGTGCTTTCAGTGGTAGGCGACGCTCCCGTCGACAGCGAGGCGCCAGTGGTGACTTCGTATCTCTAGATTTGCCGGCTCAGTCTTCGAAGATGCTCATAGGGGTAGGGTTTGCGTACGTGTGTTCATAGGGGTGAGTGTGCGTGCGTTGTGAGTGTCTGAGTTGTACTGTGTAATCTCAAAAAAAAAAAAAAAATTTATCTTCACGGCGTGTTTTGTTGTTCTTGATTACTTGTCACTTTTTTTCCACGTGTCGTCTCTCTCTCTCACGAGGAAATTCACTGCGTGCAGATGGGACTAGCGGGATTGGATCCAAGCAACGGACAAGACTCAACGAAGAAGATTGTCATCATCGTTCTATCGATGATGGGAGCGCTGGGAGTTTTTATGGTTGTCCTCGTGTGCATGGACTGGCGTCGCGCCCGTGCGACTGCCAAAAAGCGCGCCATCAGGATGACTGCCATTACCTCTGCCAAGTACGAACCTATGGATTCCGATTGTAGGGAAGGAGGCATGAAACAATGTGTGATTTGCGTCGACGAGTTCAACGATCAAGACACTCTTGGCGTGCTCCCATGCAAGCACCATTTCCACCACACCTGCATCCGCCAATGGATTAAAGTTGGCGTACAGCCCTACTGCCCCATCTGTAAAGTTGAGGTGTGACACCCGCTCATGATCAGCAGCGCACCAGTCTTTCGATCAACAGGCTGACATTGGCAAATAATGGATGCACTAGAACATTAATTTTCAGTTTCTGTAATTAAGTAAAACTTGGCAAATATTGGACTTGTTCAGTTTGAATTGGAAACACAGCCCCCATGTTTAATGTCTACATTAACCGTTCGATTTTGTTCGCTGGCGAGTACGCGATCGTTTTTTCACCTGTGCTTCATACCAAGTGACACGAGGCCGTGCATCAGTCAGTCAAAACTTACTTCCCTGCCGGGCGTCCGAGCAAGTGGGACATCGAGGAACCCAGGGTGAGAACAAGAGCACGGCGAGGCTACGGCCATTTGGGCCTGCAACTAAAGCTCGCTATCAGTGGCAAGTTTGCCTTCCACTTGAGTCACAAGCCTCTCCTATACACGATTTTCGCATTGGCTTACCAACAAGTTTCAAAAATAAAGAAAGACGCAGCAACGTCATGTTCCATTATGCCGGAGTTCTACACACAGTTCAAAATATTTTTATTATGTCCTGACTGACAACGTCGAATATGGATCAAATATAATTTCTGTGACCAACGAGGCCAAAATGTTTCATAACACCTTGAACAACGAGGCTAATGTGGTTTTTAATCCGTAAGAGGTTTTCACTTAAATATGGTGTCTCTGTTGTCTCGTTGTCTTTGTGTGTTTGTATACATAAATTTTGCATATGAAATATATACTGGCACACCCGCATCTAAATTATGTCGGACACAAAATAATTTAAAATTTCCTTTCGCGTAAAATCGGATCGAACATAGGCCGGGTGGATGTGTAGCTCCACTCGGTTAATGCGGTTGGCCCACCTGTTGCCTCATGGAGAACGTGGACGTCCGTGATCATCACTAATTCCCTCGTCTCCCTCTGTTTTAAATATACGACACCTTTGACTTTTTCTTCCACTTTTGACCAAGTTATCTAAAGTGATATGAGTATTATTAGATTTATCACCAAACTTTAAACTTTACTTGCATATTTATCTATATGAAAAATATTTATACAAAAGACGAATATTTAAACTAATAGAAAATGAGCATTGTCATATATTTAAAAATAGATAGATAGATAGAGAGAGAGAGAGAGAGAGAGAGAGAGAGAGTATTCAGTTTTCAAGGAAATCTAATTTAATATAGTCTAGCTCTTAAATGTTCATATTGTATTGAGCCACACTACATAATAATTAGGAAAACAGACTTAATTAATAAAAAAGGAAAAGAAGAAACCATCCTATATATCTTGGGCCAGACTACCGATTTTGGGGCCGAACTACCACTTACGTGGCGTGAGGCTAGCGCCACCTCCCTCCCAATTTCACGATGAATTCAGTTTCAACTGAATGAGCTTCTAAGCAATTAATAATTTTTGACTAGAGCACAATACCAAAGGCTATTTATTTCATAGAAGAAGCTACTGATAATCCAAACATAGGAGGATGCTAATTATCGCAACCTGGACCTCCATAGTAGAACATATCATCTAGAAATGTGCTGGCTTGATAACATTTCTTGTTGTCTGCATAAACATGAAGAGTCCAGACCGGCGGCACATACCCTTGACCATTAGTACCAACAAGTTGTACATTTTGAAAACTCGCTGAGTTCTTTCCAGGCCATTGCCCATTACCCATTGGGGGACAAGCATTTCCACGGAAACATTTTGTGGTACCACCCCAAGTTATTAACTCGGCATGATCTTCCAAACTGATAAATAGACTTTTCGGCCAAAATCCAACAGGGCTAAAATTGTTCACACCATATCCGTAGTGTAGCCACCAGTCTCCATCTTCTTTATTCTACAAAACATTTTAACATAGATTAATAACTATGTAACAGAACAAAAGACGTTGTGCTAATGTAAATACAAAAGCCAATATCACTTGGATCGAGCACTCTATTGTTATGAGATCCTCAATGCTTCTAATATAACTCTTTGGATCCATGAGACTAATTTTAGTACCTAGAGGATCCAAATAGGAAGACTAATAGGGGTACTAATTCTTAGCCCATCAGAGGCCTATTAGTTAAGAGAAACCAACTAATATGACCTAATTGTAATCCATGTAGTTTGGACCAACCAAAAGTCGGGGTTCCAACCAGCAACTGATTGACTGATTAGTTAATTAATTGTTAGTCGGTTCCATCAAGCAATAATAGATTCTAGAGAGTGGCCATTTGTTTTCTAATACATTACCTTAAATATCTTGAATGATATTTTAGCTTGGCCATGTGCTGGTTCTAAAGCATCTCCGGGTGTAATAGGAGCACCATTCACAGGCACAAAGCCATTACAGTCGAGGTTATAGCATCCAGTTGATCTGTATCCATCAGCCTGCAATACTAATCATGCTTAAGTGTGCATGCATTGATATTTGAGTAAAGAAAAAACACCTCCTGCTATTTCATACCGTCCAGTATATAAAAAAGTGTGCCTTGTTGTCTCCGTAGTGGGATGGATCAACCTATAGAGAACAAAGTATTCATGAACTAACGTCCAACTACATAGTATTCATTAGCATATTATTGACTTACCACCCATCCAGCTTGTATCTCATTGTGGTCACTCTCATAAGGCTTGCCAGCTGATACCCATATTAGTGCAGCAGTAAATTGCCTAGCATTTGTGCTTGGGATACTATAAAAATCCAGCGTTGCCATGGCACCTGTGTATCCACCAGCAGGGGGTGTGTCCACTCTATATCTTGCCCACTGTGAGAAAAGAACATACTTTTGTGATTGCACATATATAATATGTGTGTGGGTGCACATGCTCACGTTGCTCTGCTCAAGATCAGATAAGGCATAAAGAAATAATAGTATCAAGGCCTATTGAGTTCTTGTACCTCCTGCAGCCATAAAACTGCGGCTCTTTCTGGTGCATACAATTAAAAGATTACAACTTACAAAAAACAAATATAGGTTCAATATAATATAAAGTTGAAAGAATAAATTTAGAATTGTAAATTAAAGACATCCTTAAGATCCCAATAAAAAGAGGACATCTTTGAGAGCCAAAAATCTTACTGGGACATTATCCAGTCATAGTCTATCCTATCCAGCTAGGCTAGTATTTTGGGTCCCCTGAACATGGAAAAAGGAGATTGTTTATGCATGATCACTATTTCTGATGATTAGTTCGAGGTACCTGTACTTAGGAGATATTGTTCATAGCCACATAACCACCACCCCCACCCCCCTAAGAATACTATACACCATATTTTGAAGATACGTAGCAATAGTTTGAAACCACAACAAAAAAAGTAATTCGAATCCCTTCCACAATACTGTAGGGTGCTAAACGGAAATCTTTATTGAACCTACACTACAAAGCTAATGATGCAAAAAAAGTAATTATGGTTCATGGCGCAACAACGGGTTCATAGTCCATACAAAAACCTTGAAGGTACTTGATAGATACAAGTTGAACTCACATGTTGTGTATATTTTGATTCATCACCCGATTCCCTTGGATCAATATCCATGAATAGTGCTGATGTCATATTCACGGATGGAACTCTCATATTGGAACGAACAGGGTAGATTGATGCTATGGCTTCATGATTTGTAAGAAGTACAAGTATCATGAGAGCAAGGCATACATCTTGCAGCATTTTGTAAGATTGTTGCATTTCTCTAGTTCAAGTGGAGTGGCCACCTTTAGAAAAGGAGAAACCGCTTCATATATAGCAGGACATACGCGTAGTAATAATTGCAAGAGATAAGCATAGTTGGAATAATTTATTGCATATTTTGGAATAATTTATTGCATTCTTTGCATATTATAAGAACATGGGCAAGAATTTATTGCTCTGTATATACAACGATGGAAAACTAATTGGTCACTATTTAATTTGTTCCTGGGAAAGAATTTATTGCTTGATGACGACAGGACACCCAAAAAACAAAATGTTTTTTAGGGCGAACTCATGGCTGTATATATGATTCTTCAAGGCTATACTCTTAACGGAAGTTTCATTTTCATTAAATAGATTTGAAGGAACATCTATAAGATATCTTATATGTAGATATGATTAATGCAGAGCAGCCTTGAAGAAATCATATATACAGCAATAAGACATTCATGTGCTGATTAATGCAGAGAGAATGAAACCATATGTACAAGTGTTTCTACGATAACTTCATCTTGTGTCTACCCATTAGAGTAGGGATTGCAATGAGTCGGGTGGAGCAGAAACCCGCCCGCGATGAGGCCATGGGTCAAAATCGAGACCGGCACCCATGGGTGAAAATTGTTACTCATCTAAATTTTAAACTACAATACGAAAAGTGAACTAATAGTTATTATTAGAGGCAAGTGTTAAGATTTAACAAATAAAAAATTAAGAATTAAAATACTACACGAGCCAGTTGGGCTTGGGTCCAATGAACAAACATGCATGCACATGACATCAAAATAGTTAAAAGAGCCCAATTTGTGTTGGTGCATGTGGCATGGGCCGGGTTTCAATGTAACGATTGGCGGGAGCCATATCATAGTTTGCAGACCAGAGCGAGCTCAAAAATTGGCATCTTGTTTTTTTTGGTTCTACACCAGCTAAAATTCAACTCTTTTTTTTTTTTTTTGCATCACCCAAACTTTTCTCAGATAATTCTGCGTTTCGTTTTTTGTGTTCATCTTTTGCCTCTACCAATACACCCTATAGCTAGTATCGGATACACCACAGGGCTAGCTTGATCGTTCCGTTCCGACTAACAGCAGCGCACAGGTACGTGTTACCGGTAGGCACATGACATGGGCAAATCTAGACAAGCCCGGGAGTTAGGGTTTTGCGTTTAGAGCATTTTAATAGTTGCCTCTAAGCTGTTTTTTAAATTGTTTATTGAAAAAAAAAAGAAGAGAGAGAATGCTGCTAACTCTTCCTCAAGAGGCAGTCTTTAAGAAAAATGAGAGATTTAAACATAGGCCCATTCCTATTCAATTCTTTTCAAGAGCTAGTTGCTAGCTCTTAGCTAATTCTATCATTGAAAACGCTTTTACTTGAGCTCGGTCACACGCAAGCAAGCTGGAGAAAAACTTGACATGGTGGCTAGAATGCTAAATATTTTAAGACGAAGAAAGTAGCATCCAAACTTTCTTAAGCCCCGTTCGGATGCACTTTAGAGCCCTCTAAAGTTACTGTAGCTGTCACATCAAAGATGCCGGCAGCATTTATGTGTACTAAACAAAGTCAATTACAAAACTAAGTTCAGGACTCTCGTCTATTTCGCGAGACGAACGTAATGAGGGTAATTAAGCGGCGATTAGACGATGGTTACTGTAGCATCGCTGTGTCAAAACATTGATTAATTAGGCTCATTAGATTCGTCTCGAAAAATAGCGCTTATTTGCAGAAAGGTTTTGTAGTTAAATTTTATTTAGTACCCCTAAATAGTAAGATTCTTTTTACTTTAGAGAGGTATAAAGTTTAGAGGGTTTTTAGAGGGGGAACCGAACGCCACCTTAGATAGTTCTGAGTTTCTTTTTTTGTGTTCATCTTTTGTCTAGGACAAGAGAGTCAGACTAGCTAGGATATCGGATACACCACCGAGCTTGACAATTCTGTTCATCAGACTAACAGTAGCGCACAGGTAGAGTACGTGTTACCAGTAGGCGCATGAAGATGAGCGAATCAAGACAAGCCCGGGAGTTAGGGTTTTGCGTTTATATAATTAATCCAATCTGCATGCATGCATCTCGTTACTTGAGCTCGGTCGCACGCACGCAAGCAGGCTGGAGGAATCCCTAAGCAAGCTCCCGTTTCATGGTCCTCTGCGGCAGGACTAGGAAACAAGAAACCTTCCTCGCGTTTCACCCAGGCACACAACCCAGCAAGCAAGCAAATCCAACCAAAAGATACGGAGAGGTTAGCTGGCTGGCTCCCCGGCCCGTCGTTCCCATCCGCCGCATTTGTTTATGGCGGAGGTTGCCGGCCGGCGATGTGGCCTCGTGGCGGCCATCCGGTTTCGCAATATTTTAGCAGGCGATTAGACCCCGCGATCTGCCTCCATGATTCGAGACATGACCTCCGCCCTCTTATCTTGCGTTCTTGCCCCAGCCCAACTCCACTCCACTCCACTACGGGGGCAGTATCTGGCCCCGTCACTTGTCAGTTGTCACTCTATCTGACACAGCTTGATTAGGTCGTCTCGATCCGTGAGGGCTGGATCGAGCGATCGAGGAAAAGCCGTGCATTTTCACGACACTTTTATGGCTAGGTATGCAGACACATGCATGTGTGTGTTTATTATCTGCACCTGAAAGTCAGGTCGTAGGGTATGTTAGACAGGTGTGATCGATCTTCTTGTTTAATTTTAGCTTTAGGTTCCCCCAAAACGCACGCCATTTACTACTTCTTTCTTTGCATAGCTCCAGCAAAATGTTTTGAGTCCGGCTGCCATTGACGAAGAAGAGCAATGGCACGGTCGTGAATACGAGCGAAAACGCAGGGGCCATACCGGTAATCCCCGGAGGCCATGTCGGGTCGGCGAGCGACACCGCGGCCCCGCCGCCACGTGTCGTCCAGCGACTCGCGCACCCACCCTGCCGCGAGCGATCACATCACCATGAAGCTTGACAAGACCTCTCCGTCTGCCAAGAGGAAAGGTTCGGACGCCCAGCGCCTTCTTTATTCCACCGGACGGATCGGAGCCTGGCTGCCTCCCCTCCCGGCGTCGCGTTTCGTCACCGCGCATTCAAACCTGCACCGCCCACACCACACGGCGTTCGAGAGAGGCCGGCGACGACCGAGATCTTCTGAGCCCAGCCGAGAGCGTATGGGTGTGATGTCGTGACGGACGACTGATCTGATGCTACATACTCCTACCTGAATGAAAATTCTTGCACGATTGGACCTGTGTCCTTCGTATGTGCAGGACACCATATCTTTTTACCGCGGAATTTCCCTTGTGCTAGCCATGAAATCACGGCAATTTTGGAGTGGTGTTCGACGGTTAAACGAAGATCATACTATACCATCTTTCTTTCCCGGGAGCGAACACCATGCATTTATGCATTTCGCATGTGGGATGGTGGCGTTATGAAATGGACTGATTAAGCGTGTGCTGCATACCAAGTTTTTCTTCTTCAGAAGGAAAACTTCGACGTTGACAGTGCTTGAATTTCTTGGGTTGGGTCATTCGAGACGCTACGTCTTGGATGAGGCTAGAAGAGTTTGGGGTCCTTGATGTGGAAACATGCACTGAATTTTCTTGACGTGTCACGGTCGCCATTTTTTTCCGGTGATAACAATTATTGATAGCAACGTCGTTTCGAGTTGTCCGGTAGCGAGAGTAGTACAATTAGTCCCAGTTTTGTCCGGTAGCCAGAGTGTTAATTAGCTTTGCTTTCGCATACTGTACTTGCAAAACCATACACTAATTCTGGTGATGATATATCTCGCCTGCAGAAAACCGGCGAACAGCACGGTACAGCTCCACAGTGAACTAAATCAACAACAACTATTTTCGGTGCTGGGCTATATATGGTGTGACCTTGTGTTAACTAATTAATGAAACTATTTTTGGGGCTGGGCTACATGGTGTCACCTTAACAGTATTATTTTGTATAGTGAGTCTTACTTATCTCACTACGGGAAACCCATCATTTGCCGTGTGCCCAGGGCACACGGCAAAGGGTTTGCATTGTGCAACACTCGGCAAAAGGCACACGGCTAATATTGGATTGTCCTTTGCCGAGTGCCGAGCTTACACATTCGGCAAAAAATAAAAATATTGCCGTGTGTTCGTATTTGCCGAGTACCGGGGCCCACTTCGCTCGACGGCCGGCAACAAAATCTAACGGCGTCAAAGTTTGCCGTGTGTCGGCCGGGTGGCACACGGCAAAGAGTGACCTTTGCCGTGTGCCGGTCACATGGCACACGGCAAACTTCTATATGCCGTGTATCTGTGTTTTACCGAGTGCGGCACACAAGATTGATTTTGCCGTGTGCCCGAGAGAAAGCGCTCGGCAAACCCGTAGGCACACGGCAAATTGGGGGTTTCCCGTAGTGTCTGTGGACACTTTGCTTTTATCTGTCATATTTAAATAGCCAATTAACATTGTGGCTCGGTAGTTTCCTTGTATAGTGTGATTGTCTAACCCCTCTATCATGAAAGCAGAAAAGGGGCTGGATGACTCACAGATTAATTTGGGGCTCATGGACAATCCAATATTAGGTTCCCTCTCGGCCTCCTTTCGAACAAAAGAATTTACAAGGGTAGAAAATAAAAAGAGGATATAATATAATTCAAGTTGGCTATCAATTTGAAATACTAAAGGACGAAAATGCAGACAATATTCAAGATACTTGGGCCGTAAGAATTTAGAGAGATCAAAACAGACACATAGTAAAAAATTTAGAGTAAGATTTCTTTGGCTTATTTTCCTCAAAAACTCTAATAACAAGACATTCCGGCTTAAAGTTTTGTAACAAAGTTTTACTGTACACATGTGCGCCAAAGTTTTGTGCGTATAGTTTCGCCGTTGCCCTAAGCTCGCTGCAATGGATCTTTTGCTTCATCTGCCGTCAATGACCCTCTTATTCAATGACGGGTTCGTCCTCGCGTCGTACTGCTCAGCCGGACGGACACTGTTCGGAATTTATTCGTATCGATCCAGCGGTCGAATGGCCTGGATTTACCTGCCGTTTCGCCCAAAGTTAATGTTGCCGAACGAACTCCAACCGTCAAGCTCTAACCAAATTGAACGCGCTGATACACAAATCTGGCGACGCCCATACGTCCTATCACGTCAATATTTTTGCATCTTGGGCACGTCAGGTGCCCGTCGTGTTCGGTGGTGATCGGCGAATAGACGCCCGGATCTTTAAATGGGGCGTCAGAAATCTTCCCTTTTTGAGTGAATCCTGTGATCCATCGAAGTGACATGTAATCATAAACTTTGATCGATTTGGTATGGCCTGAACCAACGCTGTATTGCGCTTGAATGAATATTGGAGTACTGTTTGTAGTACGCTTGAATGAATATTGGAGTACTGAAAAGTCACAGAAATCTTACAGGGAAAAAGAAATCATGATATCTTTGAATCCGCTAGGACATGCATGGATCTGAAGACATGTGGTTTTGGAAGGACGTGAGACTATTGTGTGAGCGAGCATTCCCTACCATGTGTCAAAATGATTGGTCGGCGTATACTTGGACCCACGGCTCATTTAGACAAGTGTTCCTGAACTTAACAAGACAAGTAATCCAATTCAAGTTCACTATTCCATCCATGGCATGCCATATATATCAACATAATTGTAAATTAAGCAGGCCCTACCTCGAGAGACGACAACTATCAAAGGCTGAAACGAGAAAATACGATCGAGATCTAACATGATTCCCTTTTCTTTGGATTCTGGAAGGTGCGCTGCAGATGCAGTAAAAAGCTGCTCACGATTGCGCATTGCATTGTCCTCTGTATTCACACATCGCATTTGTGCGTGCATATGCACGTTCCTTTTGGTCACCGCCACTATGCGTTGTCGTCCTCTAACCTAGCCTTGCTCTTTGCAAGCTAGGACCACTATTACTTTGTTTGCACGGTGCGCAATGGCATGCAGCACCAGGGTCAACCAACAAGAGATCGAGCTAGGGCCTGCTCCTGCGCTTGGGAGAAACTAACAAGAGCTCTGAAACAGTGCAATGGCTTCCAAACGGGGTACAAGCATATTTTATTCTATTTGCATGGATCAATTATGTTTATGCATTTGGGCAATGACCATGGTCAGCTAGCTTTCGAAATTTGGTAGTACGGCATTAGAGTATGTGCACAATGCTTGCTGAGACCACGGGACTGTTTGAAAAGGGGAGGGGCCTTCCTTCGTTTCGACACTCGTACACGCACAGTATACTGAGACAGGTGCTCTCGTGTACTATCAGCATAGTGCAAATATTACAACTAGCGGATAAATATTGGTAATGAATGCCCAAGTTTTGTACATAAAGGTCAGTTCAAAACATTGACATTTTCAAAACAAGTATTTCTGTTTACAGGTATTCCAACATGGAGCAAGAAGACAAGACAAACAATCAAGCCTGCCACACTGTAATCCATGGATTTTCAGTGACCACGAGATGTGCAAAATATTCTTGGCCAATGGGTCTCATGCTCCACGCCACGCCATGAGTGCTCCTTTTTCCGGCCTTCAGGAATCAAATGATTTGGGAATCCATTGCCCCTCATCATCAAGCACAAGAAAAGGCACGGATACCCATGGCCGTTCCATCAGCTCGAGGAAGGATGAGATGGGAGAAAACACACGCCAACCTTTCAACATGACCATTGACCAAACATTTCCTCTTCGAGGTGAAAATGGTCGCTGCAGAACGTACATGTCAATCAATCGCGTCGTCACCAGTGAGCTGGAAAGCTTGCCTCCGTGGTCAAGGATCCGTTTGGTGTTCTGCCGGCAGCGAGCTCAGGTCGCCGATACTCTCCATACTCTACTCCACGCTGCAGGGTAGGTCAATGGCTACTGAAACGGGCATGAACACACGTTTAACAACTTGTCCTAAATCGTCCTAAATCCTGCTGTTGGCGGGTGATCACAGGCCTGCTTGTCTTTTTTTCTTCTTTTCGGAAGAAATTACTAGTAGTTGAACTTGATTTTTGTCCGCTTCAACCGTTCTCCCTTCTCCATCCCCTGAAATTTCCCGCAAGCAAAATGACGAGAATGGAGTATTGTTCAACCGCAACTTCTTTGTCAGAGCGTCTAAAGCTTACCACAACAATTAGAAAAAAAAAAACTTCGCACGCTTTCTGATAGGACTAATCCTGCATTTTCCCGTTATTTTTATTTTGTTGAACGGAGTAGAGACCATCGCACTTTCTGACCGCTCTATCGAAATGCTGTCAACTTGAAATCTCTATTTTATATTGTGGTATTTACTAATGGGAGGATTATTTTAAAGACCCACAATGGCTGATTGAACTAGTACTCCCATAAGTAAGTATTTACATTCAATATTAGGAAATATTTATGCCTTGTTTGGCATAACTCTATACATGGCTCCAGCTTGCTCATGAGTCATACCTAGCTCCATAAATATATGGATTTGGAGCTGCTGATCGATTGATAGTGTTTTCTTTAGTCGTTTTGCTTACATTTAAGTGAATTTAAGTCTTAAACACTTCATTTTTATCAGTATATCCTAAAAATCTAAGGATCACGAGTTGTGCCAAGCATGCGCTCATTCAAGTTTGCCGACAACTCCATCCGATTCCACAATACTTGGCATTACAAGATTTAAAATTTTTCTAACAATACTTGGTTCTTGGTTCCTACTACTCATTTCTTGTGCATCTAAAAATAAAATAAATAAAAAAAACTAAACAAGCAGCTCAGGAGTGGCAATGGAACAAGAACAACTGAGGAAAGAACAAAGCATGAAGCACCAAGGTTCTCTCAAAAAAAAAAAAAAAGAAAGAATGAAGCACAAAGAACAACCAGAGAGATTCTCAGACTCACTTACTGATTCAAGAACTGTTCTCATCATCACTAGGCAACTAAAAAAGCCATGCATAGATAAACATGAAACAACATTGTAATAAACCGAACTTGCCATGTACTTATCGTGTTAAGCCATCTATTTTACGATCACCTTCTTCATTGCATACACCAACCAAGAACAGGTTACTGCAAACAGTAGCACCACAGATTCTCAGATTCATCGAATCAAGAAAGAAACTGTTACTGCAATTAACTAGGCAACGACAAAAGAAACAACATGGAGTAGTGTAATTAACTGAGGTTGCCATGCATCGTAGAGTACTAAAGCCTTCCATTATATAATCACCACCATCATTTCATACACAAACCAAGTGCAGGTTACTGCAAACCCTACAGTACCAACAAGTGTACTAAGAGTACTACTGCTCCAGCAGCACAGCAGGAAATATAAGCAAAAGAGAGCCGCGAATCCATAAGAACAGTAGCACTGACGTGCGTGTTGATCGATGATGCACCGTTAATGGATCGCGATGACACCGATCTTAACACTAGATAATAACAGTGCCTCCAGAATGGTTTGATTATATTAAGCCCTACCTGACCTCGATAGCTTTGCTCTACGTGCGCGGCTAGTTAAAGACGGACAGCGGCAGCATGCACCCCGCCGCGTGCGCCTCCGCCGCCGCCGCCATCGCCAACGTGATCTCGTCGCCGCTGCTGCCGACGGTGGATGCGGTTGCCGTGGCGCCGGTGCTGGGTCCGTTGGCGTAGACCGCCGCGGCGTTGCCCGGCGGCATGAGGCTGAAATGGCCGTGCAGGAACTGTGGGTGCGGGATGAAGAAGTGGTGCGTGTGCGCGAGCGCCGGCGCCACGGGCTGCTGCGCGTCGACTGACCTCTCGCCCGACTGCGCCGGCGAGGAGGTGCGCGGCGGAGGCGTCGGGGGAGTCGCGGAGGAAGACGACGGCTGCTGCTGCTGCTTCTGCGAAGAGGCGGAGGGGCGCTTCCGGCGCTTCTTCTCGTAGGCGATGCCGCGCGCCTTGGCCTGGGAGTCGCGGACCTCGCGGAGGTAGAGGCGGACGGCGCGGGCGCCGAATGGGTTGGCCTCGGGGCGGCCGCCGTGCTCCTCGAAGGCGGCGCGGAGGCGGCCGACGAGCGCGTCGAGGCTGCCCCAGGCCTGGCGGAGCGGGCAGGGGCAGGGCGCCGGCGGCGAGGGGTGGCCGAAGAAGGGGCAGCCGGGGGCGTGGACCTTGGTCTTGCCGAACTGGTCGAGGTAGCGCAGGAACTCGAGCACGTGCGCGCCGCTGCACCGGGACAGCTCCAGCGGCGGGCGGTGGTTGCGCAGGTACTGCCCGAACGTGTGCCAGTCACGACGCTTCTGCGACTCGTACCGGCTCGGCCGCGCCGCCGGAGTTTCTCCCGGGCTGTCCGCCGCACAGCCGCCGGCGCCTCCGCCCTGCTGCATCATGCCTTCCGGTACTCCCGACCTCACGCCTCCGTCAGATCTGCATGCACAACGGCTTTAGAGGGGAGTACCAACCAAAAGATGAAATCAAACGCGTGCAGCTTTTCGCTGCAATCCCTTAAACGAGCGTAAAATTACCACAAGGCTCTTGGTCTTGGAGAAGGAAGAAAAGAAACCGTGAAGCGGGTGGAAAGCGGGAAGAACAACAACAAATTAGGAGTAACTATAGAAGCTGGGGATTTCGTGGTCCAAGCTTCTGCAGCTTAAATTAAGGGGAAAGGAACTAGGGTTTCAATGGGGGGAAAGGAGCTTGTACGGTGCCTCTGAGCGCATCGCATCCCAAGAATTTCCTGATCTGAGGTCAGCAACCTATCTAGAAACTGACGCACTGGCGGTGCAGAGAGGCCGAACCAGTCGAGCGACTAGTAGCCACTCGAATTAATCAGCTGCGGCAGCAGAAATCGCACATCGATCAGCCGGTAGTACCACTCACCTGAGCGCCGGACGGCCGATCTCCTGCCACCGATCAGGCGCGCCGAAAGGGAGCTGCCTTTTCCTTTTTCTGGCGAGAGAGAGAGAGAGAGAGAGATACAGGTTGCAGGCGGAGGCAAAGCAAGACGAAGAGGAGTAGCGAGGAGGACGGGACGGGTGGGAGTAGTGGAGGAGGTGGTAGGGTGGGCACGGGCGCGCGTATATAGCTGGGGAGCAGTAGCAGCCTACGACATTGAGGGGGAGAGGACGAAGGAGCGAGCTGCCGCAACGACGGGGAGAGAGAGTAGTGGGGCGGGGGGACGAAACGAAGAAAGAGGGAGACGAGACCGACCGCGCGGTCACCCCAATCATTTAAGGCCTCGGCAGGTGCAACAGTGTTGCCCTCGTATGTATGCGTCCGGTTTACCTTTTTTTTTTTTGTTGCGATTTGCGTCCGGTTTACCTGTGTCGTCGTTTCTCTGTATTTTTCCGCGTGCGCTGCGGCTCCCTGTTCCACAAACGTGCATCCATACATGCGCGATGCTTGTTCACTAATTGGAGTAGCAACCAACAGCGCAACGACTTGGTAATTTTTCGTAAAAATAGGACTTTCGAGTTGGGAATTGCTAAACTTCAACAGTGCATTACGAAGACCATCTAATATCTTAATTTTCTTGTTAGCCCTGACCGACGCGATTCCTCCTTGCTCCTCTTCTCTAACTCTGGCGAGCTCCTTCTCTATCTCGGGCGAGCTTTCTGACAGGTTAGTGTTCTAGATTGAAGTTTGGGTTCGGAGTTTGAGGGTTCACCGGTGTCCGCCAAACCTGGAGGGGGCCGGCCAACCGAGAAAGGAAGGTAGGACAGGTGATGGTGACAGTTCGTGGGTGAGCAGCAAGGCGACAAGGAAGCCGGCGGCCGGGTGGCGGAAGAGAGCAGTCGAGCTAGTTGGGGCGGGGGCGAGGATGGCGATAACGTCAGCGGAGGGAGGCGGTGGCTGAAGGTGCAAGCATGAGCTGCCTCGACGGGCTAGGGTCTTGCCGAAGGGCGCTCCGAGGCAGCGGGCAGTGGCGTGTGGGGTGGCGGCCAGTCGGCGGTAGCAAAGGAACCTTGATCGCTCTGCATTCCCATTTCAAGAGTAAAGTATAAATACAGTAGGACTCACTATGACAAACAATCTTGTTTAAAAATTGTTTTAAGTGTTTGTGGAAATTAATCTAGGTTTCACTGATATTATTTTTTTCATTTTACCATGGAAAATACTTTTCCTAATAAGTTACAAACAAAACACTAAGCCATCAAAAAGCAATCCATAAGTCTCAATTTATAGAGCATCTCCAAAAGAGTCTCAAAACTCCCCTTAAATCAAAATAATGGGATTCAATCATAAAATCATCTCTAATAGCACCCCAAAACTACCTCTAACTTTTCGTACCCTAAACTCTCCTCATTTGTAGCTACAGACAGGGCAAAAATTGGGAGTCCTATTCCTTCTTTTTTCACTAGAATTAATGATTTTGTGAACCCAAATGCTGACGTGACCAAAAAAAATATATTTTGATCCACTTTTAGGTCCAATATGTTTCTCTAAATATTATCTGTATAGAAGGGGAAATTAATTTATACCTTCTTAAAAAATTTGCACTCATGTTGCTTTACACATGGCCGACACTTACCACTCTTTCCTCTATGCACAATCGACATCAATTCAACGTACGCTTAGGCCCCTATGTATGCTAGTGCCTGAGGTCAATGTACGCTAGTACACTGGTAATGATCGTCCATCTTTAATGATCGTCCATCTTTCCGTTTGAATTGTCCCTTCGGGTTTTTTCTTTTTTGTGTCAACAATTGGGGCAACAATTATCCCTTCTTCGGTTGGTTTGAAGTGGTCGCACTTTTCCACAAGACGTGTATGATGCATCTACTCTAACCCTATGCAAGATGCAATGGACGCAAGTTGGTAGTCCTTTTCGTGCAAAAGAATTAGGTTTAGTTTTTTCCTGTGAAACATGAGTACGGTTTTGGATGATAGAGATGACCGTATATGTTCACATCGGAGTTTTCGTCGTGGCATTCCGTCTGAGATGATGTTCATCGATGGTAGAAGAATTGATAGCTCTTTAATGATTTCTTATCTCTCATAAATAGAGTTTGCTTTGTTTAAGTAGCTTATGTATTGACATGCTTTTATTTCGCTCACATCATTTATCTATTCTCGTCACCGCGTAAAAAGTGAAGTAAAATCGTTGTCTTGTCATCATAAGATCATTAGATCCAACTACTAACAGCTTGTTCGTCAAGCCTGTTGCTTATCAGCAGCTACAGTGTTCGCAGTTATTTCTTCAGCAGCCGCTACAGTGTTCACATTTATTTCTTCAGCAGCCGCTACAATAAAACAGCTGCAAAACGGCCTGCCGAACAGGCCGTAAAAGGGTCTTTGCAGAAATGCATGAAAAAACTACATACTCCTGCCAAACATCCAAAATGAGTTGACTCTTCCTTAAAACGTGCGTAAACTAAAGCTACGCGCACCCACTCAGGCATTTGAGAGAAGGCTGCCACCTGAATTTTTTCTTCCCTTCCCTCTCCCCCTTCCACTATCGAATCCAGCTTCTTCCCCATCTCCGGCGAGCAGGAGCTTCTCCGGCGAGGTTAGGGTTAGGGGGTTAGGGTTTCGGGTTGGGGTTGGGAGGCTCACTGGGTATCGCCGGACTTAGAAGAGGGCCGGGGGAGGCAGGCCGGCCCGGCGGTGGTGGCGGACGAGACAGCGGTGGCGGAGGCGGCGGAGACGCCGCCAAAGCGGACGGCGGGAGACGGCGGTCGGGCCAGGGTTGGGACGGGGGCGATGAAGACGACGGCGGGGGCGGCGGCGGCGACGGGAGGTGGTGGAAGGCGGCTGCCTCGGCAGGGTAGGGCCTCGTCGGAGCTCCGGGTGCGCGGCGGCGCGCGCGAAGCTCGCCCTAGCCGCCGAGGCAGGGGGTGGCGACGCGTGGGGGCGAGGGTGGGGGCAGCAGATCGTGAAGAAGAGAAAGGAGCTGGAGGTGAAAGAAGATGGACAGCCGTTGGATCTCCTGATTCAACGGCTGCAAAATCATGTGCTGGGCACGCGGGAAATGCTCGGATGCCCTGCAGACAACCCCTTTTGATTTCGCTTCTGACATGTAAAACACGAAGCTCACGTCGTTCACACCTTTTCTAACCATTTTCATCCACAGAATAATTTACGTCATCTTCATCCGTAGAAATACAGCCCGTTTCTTTGTACTCCATGGCGTACGAGCTGGCCTATCGAGCGGTTTCGAATCCCCGTATATATTGAAAAAAAGCGACGAAGGTGGTAGGGAGACCGCGGGGTGGGACCGGGTCGTAGACACCCTCCTCGGGGGCGGGATGGCAGAGACGACGATCCATGGGTGGTCGTAGGGTCACAGAGAGAAAGAGAGAGAGGCGATCCTTTCCACGTTACTGCAGTCGGCTGCAAGGCCAAGGTAAGGTCGTCACCGCACCAGTCTTTTCACCCAGCAACCCTAACCATCTCTTTCTTCATCGATGAATGGTCGATATTTTTGGGTCACGGTGCGGCGGCATTTTTCCTGCACATTGATGCGCAGGCGTATGGAAACGTCTTGTCACCGGCCGCGAGCAGCGAATGGCCGGCCGTGGGACAGCCATTTTTGCCCCCCAACGAGCACGGTCGGGCCTGCTCTGCCTCTGTACACACCGCACACACCTGCTTGCTACCTGCCACGCATTGTCGACCAGTCTCTACGATGCATCGACCGATTGACCTCCCAATCAAAGCCAGCGATTAATCCAGCGGGCACCGTGCTTCCTTTTTTTTTTGAAGGAACGGGCACCGTGCTTCCTTTATGTACCATTAGCAGAGAATACTCTTTGTGTGCACACAGAGTGTTGAAGTAGGAGTAGAATATACCTAAGACATGTGAGGTTAGATTTATATGCGAGTACTGTACGAGCTATTAGCAGCACTATTAATGAGGCGACTAAGTTAGTTCTCAGGCTTGGGACTGTCGGCCATCAGCTCGACTGACTAATTAGCGCATTCGAGCAGATGGCTCCTGCTGATGGTACGCTCTCACTTCGCGCGTTCCATATATATTGGCTGTCTTGCAAGCTCCACGCGCTTTAATTCTGCCGATTGTGTCTGTTGATGACTGATCGAATTGCTTAACTGCGGCTTCCTTATTTGTCGCTTGCTACACCTACCTGAGCTGCACTGCTGCTGTGCAAATGCGTGTGTTGTCCTGTTGATTTGGATTTGTGTTCTTCCTCGGTCGCTTCGTTTCGTTTTTTTGGGCTCAACAGTACTGGCCACCAACACTTGCACTGTTCCAAAAGGCCCAGTAAGACTGACTCCAACAATGGAAGCCATTTTGGAGAGCCAAAGATCCTTTTGCATTGCTTGAACAGTGGTTTGGCTTTCCTTCTTATCCCCTCGTCTCCAACAGCGCAGAGCCAATTCGTCCCCCACCTCCGCCCCGTGCCCGCGCACGCCGCACCTGCCGCGCGCCGCGTCGCTGGAGCGCGCCCGCCGCCCCTGCCGCGTGGCCGCGCGCCGCGTCGCTGGAGGCCCTCCTCCGCCCCTCCTTCCTTGCCGCCCGTGCTCGAGCTCGATGCGCCCCGCCGCGCCGCCGCGCTCGTCGCGAGCCGCCATTGCTCTCGGTGAGCCGTGCATCAATTCCCCGGCGGCGGTGGAGGAGAGAGGAGAGAGGAGCCGTGCATCAATTCACGTGACGCTCGCGCCGCCCATCTCCCTCACCGGCTGAAGCGCGACCGAACGCCTCCGGCGCGAGCTCGCGCCGCTCGCCGGCCGCCTGCCTCCCTGCGACGCTCGCCGCCGCGCTCCTCCACGCGACGCCGCGCCCGCCTCCCCGCGAGCTCGCGCCGCGCGCCGGCCGCGCCCCGCCTCCCCGCGACGCTCGCCGCCGCGCTCCTCCACGTGACGCTCGCCGCGCGCGCCGGCCGCCGCGCTCCTCCACTCGACGCCGCGCCCGCCTCTGCGCGAGCTCGCGCCGCGCGCCGGCCGCGCCCGCCTCCCCGCGACGCTCGCCGCCGCGCTCCTCCACGTGACGCTCGCCGCGCGCGCCGGCCGCAGATCCAGCTGCTCGCGTCGCCGACTTCCTCGTCGTCCTCCTCCGACCGCTCGTCCGGGTCCAGCGGGCCGGCCGCGAAGCCAGCGACGGCTCAGGTGACGATGTCCGCCGTCCTCCTCCCCGCGTCGACCAGCGCCGTCGTCCTCCTCCCCGCGTCGCCTGGTGGCCCGGACGAGACAGGATATGGCTTCGGAGGAGAGAGGGAAGCCAATTTTGGCTTCCCTCTCTCCTCTCATGCAAAATGGATGGCCATTTGCATTGCCTTGTTGGAGATGAATTTCGGATGAACAGTGTCGGCAGAGAAGGCAAAAATGGCTTTGCATGCCATTGTTGAAGTCAGCCTAACTGGATAATGGAGTACTACTACTGCTAAGTCTGCTACATCAAGCATGATCAGGACACTTTGCAGACCACAGTACGAATCAATCCTCCACTAGCCCATGATCATACGGTGCATATTACGTACAGTAATATATCAGTACACCATGCGTTACGGTTGACATGCAGTAGCACAGGGCGAGACAATTGGTCTGTGTTTTTGTGTGGGCTCCTATCCTGATTGATCAGGTTTTTTTTATCTCGAGTCGTCTTCTAGCTCCTTGTTTCGTTTCCTTGAGCATCTCATCTGCCCGCCGTGCCTGCCGGCCATATTGATCTCGCACTTTCTGTGCACACGTGTGAATGAATGCAACAAATTGCGCGTGCGTGCATGCATGGGCGCCTGCCTGGTCGATGCAGATCTGCGCTTAATTGTTCACGCCCTTTCTTTCCCGGCGAAGCATATGCGTGGCAGCCTTTTAAATTGCAGACCAAACTCATTTTTCATTCACCCAGAGACAGAGAAAGAGAGCGCATGGCGGGCTGTGCATGTGACTGACCCATATTTTGTCGATTGCGTTCAAAGTCACTGCTCCCTGCCCGTGTTCTGATCGCTGATTCTGTGTCTCTCCGTTTTGGACAAATTCTGAAACTCGAGTCCTTTCTTTTTTACATTCACGTATGGTTACTTACCGGCCGGACTGTTAAAACGGTGACATGAGGAGCCGATCGAGGGTTACCGTACGCTAACTAATTAAGCACCGCCGCGTCACAACGATCAAAATTTGCATCTGATACACGCCTTCTGCAATCCGGATTGAGAAGGGAAAAAAGGGTAAAAAAAAAAAAAATCTGCAGCGCATCCACACGGCCCATAAGACTACACGTACTACCAGTTTTACGAAATCCGGCCACAATCTATTGGGCCTCCTTTGGTCAATCACCTGGGCCGAGCCTAATGCAAAGCTCCCAAGCGCCATCTTTTGTATAGGCTTGCAGCGAAATAACGATTCAGGTGGCTATATATCCTGTCGACTGATTCCCTGAAATGCTGCACCGTGCACGAGCACGCTGGGTTCACTGAGGTGGGTGTAGATCATGTTCTTTCAATCTCGTTTCGGACCGAATGCATTATGCTTTAGTACATGGCTTCGGTTGCAGCCCTTTGGCCATTTAGTAATGAAAGGAACAGAGTGGCAAAAGGCGGTGCCGGCAGAAAGGGCACCAGCAATCTACTAGTAGTAAGCTGCAGTGGTTTCTATGTCAACATCATGCATCAGGCTGCTATTGACAAACTATTGAGCCACCAGTGGAGATCTGCATAACTAAACCTGCTTGACAGTGAGAGATCGAGGGAATAATGGATTGGCCAGTATGTGGAGATCTGCATCGCAGCAGCTAGTGGCTCTGGCGCAAGTGAGCCAAGTCAACATCCAGCTCCGAGCCAAACCGACCACCATAGATGAATAAGGCATGGGCTACGGCTGCTTTTTTTTTTTCCGTTTTCATTTTCTTTGAAATGAACCGGCAGGGGCTATGGCTGCTTTTACATATAGGAAGTGGTTATGGTTGCTCGGCCAAACTGGTTTCATTACTGAAAATTCCTTTTACAAACCATAGAAGTTTCAGTCTGACTTTAACGGTTGTAGCCGTGAGGTTTCGATTATTATTTTTTTTTTGCACAAACTCCAGTCATTTAACACATACACACACACACACACACACAAAATCTCCATTCTCAATTCTGTTATGACAACAATTCTATTTCAAAAATAAACTAAAGTCAATTTAAGAACGGATGGAATATATAATTTACCTTTAAGAGAACGTTGAGCCTTTTTAAAGATAAAATGACTGGGGAAAATTTCAATACAACTATGGATCGTGGAGAATGTTGTATGGCTAGCACTCAAACTGTGAAACATGCCATGCTCTTTATCCAACCAACAACAGCCAGAGACTGAAGAGTGCCAGACGTGACCATTGACCTCGGCCATCTTGTTTGGCCTGGTTTTAGCATCCTTAATTTTTAAGCACATGTCAATCTGACCGCCTGATTCCTATTTTCGAAAGCAAAGTTTCTTGTTTCGCTTTGTTCATAATGTGCCCTCATTCTTGCACTCAAGAGGCTCAGATAAATTATTAGTCAAATATAATGCCCATACACTCCACACTAACAAGAAGAGTTTTTTTACAATTTTTTTGATTTATTTGAAAGCGAGAATAATTCCACTAATAATAGTTTTTGGCAAACAACATTATAAAATGAAATTATAGTATAAAAGACCAACCCACCCAGCAAAACAAGAGCAGGACATGATGTGATCATAAGAAAATAAATGGACGAGGGAATTACATTTTAGTATTATATTCATTCAATTGAAACAGAGCCTCCTTCGCAAAAAATAAAAAAAATTATAAAATGAAACAGAGCCTACTCTGAGCTCCTTCAGTATTATCCATGCACTGTTTCGAAATTAGTTTTGGAGGATACTATTCAAGTTCAGATCTAACTTAGGGGCTCTGTTATATAAATAGCACGGTGATCTACGAGCCTACCTGTTTCGGACAGGTGGGCCATTTTTTTTTTCTTTTGCTCTCCTAGTTATCGCTTCAAAGCCTGTCCCTGTTCCGAACTTCAGATTCATCCATCCCTAACTCTCAAACTTCCGCGAGGATTTTACGCATGGCAGCGCTCGACGACTGCGGCGGCGGTCGCACCGGGCCGTCGGGATTTGGTGAGTTACTTGTCTCTAATGTTTTGTTCTCTGTGATTTGATCTGCTGGATTGGTCCTCGATATGATACACACTTGGGGAGTTTAATTTCGATGCCATACAATTCATTCTATTATGGGGGTGTAGATCCAATCTGGAAGTCGCATGCGTTGACTACTAGTAATAGCTCTGTGATTTAGAAGAATATACTACGCGGCAGTTGGTTCGACGTTCCTCTGCTTTTGGGTCGAATTCGTGCACTGGGAAACTGGCATGCTGGATTGCTTCTTTCTTTTTTCCCCTTGCTGACAAGTTAATATGGCGATAGGATTTCGCGAATTCATCTTGTTCTTCCTTGGTTTTAAGCCAGTTCCGTTTTTCTTTGTGGGTTGTTCTTCGTTTGCGGCATGGGGATTGAAGTTCCACCTTGAAACTGATTAAACTGTAGAATTTCTTTTGGAAGCTATATTATTACATTGTCCATGTTGAATCCGCACGGTGCACCTCACTGATTGGATAAACTAGGGTGAGCTGGGTTGCTGTTTTTTATACTGCTCATGGTGCTTCGAATGCCTTCATAAATCACAACCGTAACATGCTCTGGATTTAAAATGATCAACTTATATTCTATCAGCATGAATTTAAAAACCTGGGGCTGTGATTTAAGATAATAACACTTGTTTGAATTATTCGTGACTCTTAGATGTTTGAATGGTGAGCAGTACTCTTTAGCAAATTCTGACCTGTATGTGTATTGTTACTGGATTATACATGTAAAACGAATTTCATACGATTCGCGGGTCTGTTTTTTGTTTTGATTGATTGTTTTTTACTTCTCATAGTCTCAAACCCTATGCTCCTGTCTTCTCCTTACTGTCCCGCCAAAACCGAAATAGATTGATGCCTTATTTGTTCTCAATCTCTATAACTCTACTACATGCTTCTTTCGACCATGCCTCAGCTCCTGCTGACTCATTTTAAAATCTTCCCTTGCAGATGACACTAGATTTGATGCATCACAGTATGCCTTTTTTGGTAATAATGCGACGGAGGATTTTGAACTAGGTGGATTGCAAGAGGATAATGACAGTAATTATGCTTTTGTTGGACTTGATGATGTGGAGTGCCCTCAAGAGAATGCGCTAGAGGTACTGCAACGCTGCAAAATAAGATATTTATGTCTGAGTTTAAATATGATTTTGGTAGTGCTCCTATGAACAAAAAAAATATATGATGTTTTGCGGTTATGACAAATGAGTAATTTCTTATAGCACTGTGAAATATCGTTTAGTAAGAAAATATATTACAGACGATTCGTAACAGGAACTTGTAAACTGCAGGTTTACTTGTATAAGCATTTCAAATAAAAGCATGGTAAGTTGGATATTAGAATTTTGCATAAAAACATGGTAAAAGCATGGTTTACTCTAACAGATAGGCTCAAGCTCTTCCATTTAAAGTTTGGCTGATGCGTTTTGGCCTGTACTGAAATGAAGAAATAAACCTTTTCAGGTTGAAGATATAAGTTCATTTTCAGATATTGATGATCTTTCTAATACATTTTCAAATGTTTGCTTCCCTGAGCCTTGAATTTGTTTTGCAGTAATAGTCATTAGTCCGTTTGCAAACTCATTTCCACATTTGACATGTCTTTCTAACTAGAGAACATGCATGCATTGTAACCCTAGAGCTATCAAAGCAGTTTGTTTGCATCCAGACAATGAGGAAACCAAAATTTCTTTTGGCGCATCAGTTGGGAGTCATGATTTTAAAAATATTAATTGTTTTGTGAAAAGCTAACTTTTATATTGTATAAGTGTATTGTTTGTTTCCTCTATACATTTACATGGACCGCATATTTCAGCAAAATGTACAATTTATACTCTACCTTTAAAGAGGAATTTATAACTCTACCTTCTCTCTAAACCTACCATCCAATCTTTCCCATAATGTTTGGCTTGGTTAGCTGTCGGCCGTATAGTGAAATGGGATTATACTTCCGTGGTTGTAGGATTGGACTATCTGTTTTTTCCTTTTGTTGATTGTGAAATATGATACCATGACTTATCTTCTTGCTTCTGTCATATATTCTTTGGATTGAAATAGATTTTTATATATCTCTGCACTGTTTCCATTTTTATTTGATCTTATTTGTCACTTTCAGCTGAGAAGAGATGTTACTGAACCACAGCACATGGGAACAACTAATGGTGTTTCTTTCTCAAGAGAAAGTGAGTTGCGCTCATCTGGTTAATAGTCTATAGAACTCTGTAGGAAAAAGTCTACTTTTCCTCCCTGAACTCTTGGTGTAGTCCGGATTTCCTCCCTCGACTATAAAACCGGGTGAAACGACTCCCTGAACTCATCAACCCAGACATTTTTCATCCCTGGGCTGTTTTGCGAGGCGGTTTTGTACACGTGGCAGTAGGGCCCACACGTCAGATGCCACGTCATCGTCTTCCTTCCCTCATCTTCCCCTTGTCATTTCGTCGAACACCTTGGGCGCATCAGCTCGGTGGTGCTCCTCCTCCTCCTCCGCCTCCATCTCGCCGTCGTCGTCGACATTGATGTCCCGCGGCGTCGTCTGGTCGGCGAGGAAGCCGGCGAGGAAGCTCCAGGTGGCGGCGAAGATGCCGCCGCGGAGCATGAGAGCCCTGATTGTTGGACGACGGCTTCAGTGGTGGCGGAGGAGGAGGAGGAGCACCACCGAGCCGATGCGTCCAAGGTGTTCGACGAAATGGGCGCGGCTGGGCGACGACGAGCGCGCGAGGCTGCTGGGCCTCCCCGGGCGCCTGCGCCGGCGCGTCGTCGGGCAGGACGGAGGCCGTGCGCCGGCGGCCCTACAGCGTGGTGCTGTTCGACGAGGTGGAGAAGGCGGCCGCCCCGTGTTTCAACCTTTTCCTCCAGATGGTGACATGGCGTAGGGCTCGCCCATCGAGGCCGCAGCCGGCCGCTTGCCGAAGCGACGCCCGCTCGACCCTCGCGCTCGCCGTGGCCCCCGCTGGCCGTCGCCCCGCTTCGCATCTTTCCGTCCTCCTCCGCACCTTCCCGCCTAGGCCCTCACGAGCCGAGGCCGAGCCCACCGCATCATCCATCCTAGGCCAGCCCATTCAGCCTCTCGCTCACCTCCTCCGAGCCGCCCCTCCTCCCTCTCTCGCCTCCCTACTCAGAGTCGCCGCAAGCCCGCCCCTCCTGCCCCCTTGCCTTCCAGCTCACCCGCGTGAGGCTTCCTCTCGCCTCTTCCACCCTGCCGCCGGCGCGCTCCTGGCCCTCTCGCCTCGCCACCTTGCCCCGCTTCGCCTGATCCTCCTTCTACTCTCCTCGGATCTCTGGACCTCCGCTGCATGGCCCCACCCCCGTCCTTCGCCGGGCCGCTCGCAGAGAGAGAGAGAGAGAGGAGAGAGAGAGAGGGAGGAGGAAAAAAAGAAAAAAAATGACGTGTCACCCTGACAAGTGGGCCCCACGTGCCACGTTAGCGAAAACCGCCGTCCGAAACCGCCGAGGGACGAAAACCAAACGGTTTCAAGAGTTGAGGGACGTATTCCACCCGTTTTGTAGTTGAGGGACGAAAACCGGACTTTGACGATAGTTGAGGGACCAAAATAGGACTTCTTCCAACTCTGTAATCTATGTATTCCCTGAGTACCTGTGCTACCTTTTCAAAGTAGCTTTGTTATCAAGAGCTTCAGTTATATCTGTTAAATGATTGCCGTACAAACTTTTGGAATACCATTTTGCTTTACCAACTATTAAGGAAAAGACTTGAGTATTGTACCAGTACGTAGAAAGTAATATCTGTGAATTTTTTGTTATGCAATCGATGTCCTTAAAAAGAATCCGAGGAAACTTTCATGTAACACATTTGCAATCATTTGTTTTGCGAAACTGAAATCCTCTTCTAGATTTTGTGATGTAGAGTTCTGCGGTAATTGTAATACTCCCTCCGTTCCACAATAAATTTACTTTGTTTGACTGTTACATATCTTTTGGCATGAATAGAACTGTTTGTGTAATACACGCTCTCTTTTCATATGATAGTGTATTATAGTTGAACTATTACATCCGCTCGTCCATTTTCTTTGTTCTGATCTGATATTTTAATTGTATATGACCATTGGCTCACTGGTAGGTTCTTCTGCAGCTGACTGGGCTCCGGAATTTAAATCACCATGCTGGCCTGATCAGTTTGCGCTAGGCGCGAAGCTAGGGCAGGATGGCAATGGTTGGTGGCCCCAACATCCTGCTTCTAGCTTTGCAGACTCCAGATTGCAAAGGACATCTTCATCTCCTCAGCAACATGAACAACACACTCCTACTGAAGCAGTTCCGGCTCCATATGTTTCACACCCCCCACCTGGTGGACCACTCAATTCATTGCCCGGGCAAACACATCATATGCATATGTCTGCACAAACTGACGCTTCATTCTCCCAGTTTCCTCTTGGAAGGACACCTCCGGAGGCATTTCAGGGTCATGTCATTTCAGCAGGCTTTTCAACTAATAGCAGCCAACATCTGCTGAATAATGGAAAGTTTCCTGGGGAAGCTGGTAATGTTACTCCAAATTTCATGCAGAACCATCTGCAACGCCCGAATGGACTTGTGCCACATCAAATGCTGCAGATGCGACAACAACACAGAATTCTTCCATTTCAGCAATCTCAACAACAATTACCAAGAATGCACGCACATATGCTGGGCCCCCAGCATCGACCACAAATGATGAATTTTGGGATGCCTGAATTTAGTGATCCAAGGGCAAGATCGTCAATGCACCATGGAATGCAGGGTCACCGCTTTCCTCTCCAAGGTTCTGAATATGGTAATTTGAGGATGGAGAACGGGAGGCCAAGGTTCAGATCCAGGTACATGTCTACCGAAGAACTTGAGAATATTTCAAGAATACATCATGCTGCCACTCACATAAATGATCCATACATCGATGATTACTACCACCAAGCTTGTCTCGCCAGAAGATCTGTGAATGCAAGGTTTAAGCATCACTTCTTTCCAACCTTGATCCGGGATCCATCCTCTCAGGCACGCAGTAGGGATGAGCCACATGCATACCTTAAGGTCGATGCCCTTGGGAGACTCCCATTTTCTTCCATCCGAAGACCACGCCCACTTCTTGATGTTGAACCAGCTTCAACAACTGATGATAACACTCTTGAAAAGTCTGTTTCCAAGCCTCTTGACCAGGAACCTATGCTAGCTGCTAGAATCACAATTGAGGATGGCCTCTGCCTATTACTTGATATTGATGATATTGATCGATTGCTGCAATTCAGCCAGCAGCATGATGGTGGTCTGCAACTTCGGAACAGAAGGCAATCTCTTCTTGCTCGACTGGCAGAATCACTCCAGTTGGTTGATCCACTAGGTCCAAATAGAACCACAAATTTGTCACCAAATGACGATTGGGTATTCCTTCGCATAGTATCTCTACCAAAGGGCCGGAAGCTACTTTCACGTTATCTCAACCTTATGGTTCCTGGCAGTGATCTAGCACGGATAGCATGCATGGCAGTCTTTCGGCATCTGAGATTTGTGTTTGGTAGCTTGCCCTCTAGTTCAGCTGAGACAGTAACTAAACTAGCCAGCGCTGTATCTGCGTGTATTCGTGGGATGGACTTGAGCGGCCTCAGTGCTTGTCTTGCAGCAGTTGTGTGCTCGTCAGAGCATCCACCCCTTCGACCCCTTGAGCATGCTGCTGGCGATGGAGCTACTGTCATCATAAAGTCTGTCCTGGACAGGGCGACAGAGCTTCTCACCGAGCAGCTTGCTGCAGCGAACTACAGCATTCCAAACCGAGCTCTATGGCAAGCATCATTTAATGCTTTCTTTGGGCTGCTTACAAAGTACTGCATAAGTAAGTTTGACAGCCTGATTCATACAATGCACAAACACCCTACTGCAGCAACAGTTGTAAGCAGGGAACTGCCAATTGAGCTTCTGCGTGCCAGTCTTCCTCATACAGACGAGCAACAGCGCAGAATATTACTTGAGTTTGCTCAACGCACTGTGCCTGTCGGCGGCCATAGTTCTCACGGTGCTGCTGGTGGGCACGTGTCATCTGAAACGGTCCTAAGTTGAGGTGGTCATCCAGTGTAAGTTGAAGAATTAGATATGGGGAATGTTCTGTTCTACTATCCTGTAAACTTGCAAAATGAATCGAGTATTCCATGTACCTGTCGTATATCAGAAGAGGGGTTGGCGCTATGATCTGTTAGGAGCATGAGCTGCAAATTAATTTGGTTGGAGTATGGGCAGGTTGTCAGTAACCTGGATACTTTAATTTTCCAGGCTCTCTTGACTTGGTTACACTGTTTCCTCGTCCTCTTTATTGAGCTAGGTTCTTTTCCCTGCTTTGTTGTATAACAATGTTAGTTGAGGAAAATTTCCTCTTAGAGGGCTGTGTCTTGTTGCCCACTGTAGCAAACTCCTGCTGTCTGTAGGTTAGAGGCTGTACAAGTGTTCCTTGAAGACAATGTCAAGGTAGTGTTTGATCATAGCGAGTTATTTCTAAGCTGTAGGCAACGGTTATGGAAGTTGTTTGCTTTTGAGTTTACAGGAGATTTTGCAGTCATGTAAGACCTTTTTCTGTGTTTGGATACAGCTCTGGTTCCGTAGGTTTCCCGAGGCTGGTTTTTGTCATCCTGATTGTTAAGTGATCTACTTTGTAATGAACTCATTGACCGTTATATATCGTATTGTTTATGAAGAGGATATCTTCCAGCTTGTGTTTCGGGCATGCTACGGAAACATACCGATGCTCCTGTTTTCTTGCTGCTCAGTTCATGGTGGCGCTTCGGTTGCTTCAGTCCTTGTGGAACTGGTGGAAGGGTTTTGGTTGGCGTGGAGTCCTCGGAAGCTGTTTGTTATACATAGTTGTATGTGTTATCCTCGAACACTGCAATCCTTGTGTTGCTTTGGAGACTGAAGATCCTAGCTATAGAGAAGCAAGGAATATCTGTGGTGACGTACTAGCAGCCAGCAGGAAGCAGGACTAAACCCAAATGTATATAATTTGGGACAGGACATTATGCAATAATGCAGGGGTTAGTCGATTCAACTGAACCTCTAGCAAAAGCCTCGACATAATTTTTTTCCCACGAGCAAAAGCGGATTTAAGCATTTGATTTGTTGGTCACTCGGCAGACAGAGGCAAGAACTCAACGCAAGGAGACCTTGTAAATTATTCCATGCCAAACCCGAAACATTTCCTAATCTAGTTTTAAGACTCCGATGCATACGCAGTGAAGAAAACATATGGTGTCGAGTGTCGACGACTGAAGGCAGCCGGGCGGGACATCTGACACAATTACAGGCTTGATCTTGTCAGCATGATTCAGAGCATCAGATGATCTTGAGCTTGGGCGGGGCGATCATGGCGAGGCTGATGAAAGCGACCCAGAGCAGCAGGAGCCCCGTAGGCGGAGAGGGCCGGTCCTGGCCCGTCGGCGAGGCCCGCCCAGCCAGCGGCCACGGACCCAGCCACGAGGAGGTAGCCGGACCAGGCCAGCGTCCCCGATTCAGGTACGACGACGGCGACCTCTTGGCGGTTGCCGTCGTTCACCACGAGGAGGTAGACGGTTCCTACTAACTTTATCATCCGTCTGCATGATTTGTTCTGGGATTTTAGTGCGTTGCGACGGCCATCGAGGCGTTCATCCTGGGTGTCATGTTCTGCTCGTAGCAGGTGCCGGGCCAGCGGCAAGCTAAGCAGGCAACGAGTTACCATGACGATCAATGGAAGACGATTGGATTATCCGCATATCCATAGTTTGCTAAGTTAAGCTCAAAATTACAGTAGCAATTAACTTTGTTGATTTCTGTTGCTTATCTTCCAGTGTCGAAGTGACCACGGAATATTCTGATTACAGTGATCCAGAACGCTTGACAGAAAGCATTCAAAATGCAGTTTAGTGCGAGATGCAGAGCCAACATGTCGCCCTCATATAGGAGCAGCAGTCTCGAGTCTACGTAAAATAAGGCAAGCGAATTTCATACCAGGCGATCATCCAGATAAAAATAGAGCGTACGAGACAGATAAGGTTCACTGCCACTCCGCAGCAATTGTTACACACTAGACACGATGATCATGGTAGACTGAAACTAAACTAAATAAACGATTCTGACTCTTGAGTAACACGACAACGACTGAAGCTGCTCCAGCAAGACCTGCGAACCCAACAGAACGAAGAGCTTCACTGGCCACCACGGAGGCGCAGCACCAGGTGAAGCGTAGACTCCTTCTGGATGTTATAGTCTGCCAGGGTACGGCCATCCTCCAGCTGCTTACCAGCAAAGATGAGACGCTGCTGGTCCGGTGGGATGCCCTCCTTGTCTTGAATCTTCGCCTTCACATTTTCGATGGTGTCAGACGACTCAACCTCCAGGGTGATCGTCTTGCCCGTCAAGGTCTTCACAAAAATCTGCATTCCACCACGCAGGCGGAGCACCAGGTGCAGGGTGGATTCCTTCTGGATATTGTAGTCTGCAAGGGTGCGGCCATCCTCGAGCTGCTTGCCAGCGAAGATGAGGCGCTGCTGATCTGGTGGAATACCCTCCTTGTCCTGAATCTTTGGCTTGACATTATCAATGGTGTCAGACAACTCCACTTCAAGCGTGATGGTCTTGCCGGTCAGAGTCTTGACAAAGATTTGCATGCCTCCCCTCAGCCTGAGCACAAGGTGAAGGGTGGACTCTTTCTGAATATTGTAGTCAGCCAAGGTCCAGCCATCCTCAAGCTACTTCCCAGCAAAGATGAGGCGCTGCTGGTCCGGTGGAATGCCCTCCTTGTCTTGAATCTTCGCCTTCACATTGTCGATGTCCGAAGACTCAACCTCGAGCGTGATTGTCTTTCCAGTCAAGGTCTTTACAAAGATCTGCATGCCTCCCCTGAGGCGAAGGACAAGGTGGAGAGTGGATTCTTTCTGAATGTTGTAATCAGCCAGAGTACGGCCATCCTCAAGTTGCTTGCCGGCAAAGATGAGGCGCTGCTGGTCCGGTGGGATGCCCTCCTTGTCTTGGATCTTTGCCTTAACATTGTCGATCGTGTCCGAGGACTCGACCTCAAGAGTGATCGTCTTGCCGGTGAGGGTCTTGACAAAGATCTGCATCTGCAGAACAAAAAATCACAAGGTCATGCATTGAACTAAAGAGGAATGAGTAGATAGTCAGTTGTAGACTCCAACAACTATGTTAAACCATATTGCAATAGCTAATTGTGCACGACAGACACTAAAACCAGCTAAGGGATAAGCAAATCAGCGCTTTATACCACCAAAATATGCACACCCTTGTACAGTTCTACGGTTCTGCCTTAAGTTATTCACAAACAGACCAGGCTGACAGACATGATCAACCTTTCTTAAGATAATCATGAACAGATAGATGTACGGTAAAATAGAGAGGCAACGACGCAACAAGACGTGATCAATCATAATTTCTGTCGAAAAACACTGCTCCATCACGAACGAGAGCCTACGCATATCAACCAAAAAACAACTCCACGGCCTGACTGAAATCCCAACAACCTAGGGAACCTAAATGAGGCATCATCAGTGAATCTAATATACTCTTTTTTTTTTTGCGAATGAAATCTAATATACTCCCCAATCAACCAGGATAACTCGATCAAATCGGACCAAAGGAACAAGAGACTTACGGATTCGACCTGCTTACAGGAATCTAAACGGATCTAATGATAGATTAGCGAAGTCGAGAACGCACGAGCACGACCTAGTGCAGCCGTCCAAGCCAAATCCAGAGAGAAAGGTGGGAATCGGGAGGCCCGTACCTTGACGAGATGAACTGTGCACCTCAATTGCGTTGCCTCTCGCAGCGGCGAATTCGGGAAATCGGGATTGGGGGATAGGGGTAAATTGGGTCGCGGATTTTTTTTTAAAATAATATTTTTTATATCGGAAATTACAGAAATAATACCGAAAATTGGAAAATTACAAAAATAATACTCTGTCGTGCGTTGGTTGCACGAAAATGCAGTAGTCGTACGTTGAACGCACGAAAATGGGGTAGTCGTGCGTTCAACGCACGAAATACGCATTGTCGTGCGTTGGTTGCACGAAAATAGGAGTAGTCGTGCAACCAACGCACGAATACTCGATTTCGTGTCACGGGTGTGCGAAGAAGCGTCTGGAACTGTAGGGGTCAGAGTAGTCGTGCGCTGGTCGTACGAAAACTGGAGTAGTCGTGCAACCAACGCACGACTACTCCCCGCCTCAATTATTCGCGTCCGCTCTCCCCGCTATCTCTCTCTCTCCTCTCTCTCTCTCTCTCTCTCTCTCTCTCTCTCTCTCTCTCTCGTGGGTGTGTTGGCGGCGGCGAGTTGGTGGCGGGGCAGGGCGGCGGCGACGCGGCGAGGCTTGGCGGCGGCGAGGCTGGGCGGCGGGCGACGCGGCGAGGCTTGGCGGCGGCGACGCGGCGAGGCGCGGCGGCGGCGAGGCGGCGGGCGGCGGGCTGCGGCGAGGCTGGCGGCGGGTGGCCGGCTGTTGCAGGGCGGCGGGGGTTCGGGCGCGCGCGCGGGGAGGGAGCTCCGGCCATAGGGCCGGCCGAAGGTAGAAGAAGCTGTTTTTTTTTTTTTTACTCTTCATTGATGGCTAGAAATTTTATTTATTGAAAGATGATGAAAACAGGAAGTCACATATTTGATTGAAAGCGCAAATAAATTGTGAAATAAGGGATGGAATCCCTATTGCTCATAGTCAGAAGCAATTAAAGTAACATGAGGGGATGAAATCCCTATAGCTCGGGCTCCCACCTTCTAAAATTTTACGTATCTGTTGTAATTAAACACTAGATCAATTGTGACTACTTTTAATTAGAGTGCTAGCAGGACCATCGTTCTTCCCTAGCTATTTTCTGTTAGGTATGAATGTCCAAAAACTTAATTTCAAGTGACTATAGTTGGACGGATGACAATGGGGTAAACTGAGGCAAACTCTTCAACACACATGTCCATGCATCGAAGTAATTGTGCATATATTGAATGAAATGTTGATCCTCCATGTGTTTCATTAGGAAATGATTGAGAAGAAATATGGAAAGGCTCAGACGTTGTTTACTCTTTTTCTTTTCTTTAATGAGGGAAGATCACTTTGGTCCATTGCACTTTTGGCATTTCTCGTCTGCCTGTTAACAAATATAAATATGAAGATTACAATTTTTCTCAAATCGGCAGGGAGGATTGCCCATCATATATTAAGAAGGAAAAACTTTTGTTCCTATATTTTTCCCTGCCGCCTCTACAGTCACACGATTCAAGTGCCTCTTCTACAGAAGCATATAAATGATTCAAATACACTACTTTGTCCCTATATTTTTCCCTGTAGAACCTCTTCAAGTGCCTCTTCTACAGAACCTCTTCTTAAAAACTTTTGTCCCTATATTTTTCCCTGTAGCTAGAGAAGAGTATTGAAACAGAACCCTTGAACCTTTTAGTGCATAAAATGTATAGTATTTAGGGGGCAATGTATATTGGTATAAATATTTAATAGCGTTACTTTGATTTCATAGGACGCGGTCCGTTGAAGATGGCAAGTCTTAAAATTTACTACGGCAGTGGGGAAATTCGACAGGGTCCATATGGTGTTGATTTGAGCAATTTTCCTTTTGTGGATATTGAGCACCCTAATCCTGATGGCACAAGAATGATAGAGATGTGAATGTGGTTGACCCGATTTATGCAACTAGACCCGATGATTTATTCTGTTAAGGTGCAATGCTTGTGGAGTTGTAGTACAAATCCAATTTTTTGGAAGCTGAAGGAAGTTCGTCGGACGGAGAAGTGGTTGAGCTGGCTGAATCGGTGTCGGAAACGACAGGCTTCTTTCATTATGCTAGTGCAAGCGTGCCCGAGAGAATTGTATGATGACGCTTGTGCAGTTTCACAGACCAGTGCGACATTAGAGATTGGACAAGATAATCGTCATCATGAAATTGCAAGGGCGACGGAGGAAGTTAGGCATGAGGTGGTTGAGCGTGGGCACATGGGTCAGGCTGAGGTTGCTGAGGGCCAGGCCGATGCGGGTGAGGATAACGAAGCAATACTTGAAGATAGTGAGAACGTGGATCGTAATGCAATGCATGAGGAGCATATGTTAGCTAATTCTCTCAATGACGATGATGATCAAGAAGACGATGATGATGATGAAAATTGGTCCAATAATCCCATCCCAGATGAATGGAACAGGGAGGATAAAGCGAGGATGGAAGTTATGGACAACCATGGTTCCCGTTGGGAGTATGGGTCAAGCATGATTCAACTGAATCAGGTCTTCCCTAATCGTTCTGAACTGAAAGACGCTGTGGCGCGTTGGGCAGTGACATCGCTTAGAGAGGTGTATGTTGTGAACTCTAGCCCTGTGAAGTACAGTGTAAAGTGCAGAAATGATGGATGCAATTTTTATGTTCATGCATTCAAGCCGAAGCACGAGACACACTGGGTGGCCTCTAGAATTGTCGAACACAGTTGCACATTGGAAAATGTTGGTCGAAAGCACCGCAACCTCACTGCTAATTTGGTAGCAAATGAATTATTCTACGAGATCATCGAGAAGAGGGACACAGAATGTTCGTACATACAGCGTTCCATCGCTCGTCAATTCAAGTATGAGATTAGTTACCAAAAGGCTTGGAGGGCAAAGCAGAAGGCCTTAGAGAAACGTTGGGGCACTTATGAGGCTTCATACTGCAATCTATCTCGTGTGCTTGAGATTCTGAAGGCAAGAAACCCTGGGACATACATCGCATTCAAGGAGACTGCGTTCGCTGATGATCAACCAAGGATCGGCGTGCCTTTTTTTCTTTGGGGCAGTGTATTCAGTCGTTTCAGCATTGTCGTCCTGTACTTTGCGTGGATGGCACATTCCTGACTGGCAAGTACAAAGGTCAAATATTGACTGCAATAGGAGTTGATGGGAACAACCAGATACTTCCTTTGGCATTTGCGTTTGTTGAGGGAGAGAGCAAGGCAAGCTGGCTTTGGTTTTTCAGGCACCTGAAAGTAGGAGTTGTTCATGATCGACCGAATGTTTGCATCATACATGACCGTCATGCTGGGATCTTATCTGCCATAAAGACATTGCAAGAGGGGACGGATCAGCCGTATCCATGGCCTGACTTGCAGAGCAGGTGGTGCATGCGTCATATGGGTGCTAATTTCTATAAGCAATTTAAGAGCAAGGCATTGATGGACATGTTCAAGAGGTGGTGCAGCCAGAATCAAAAGCGGAAGTTTGACGCTCTTTGGGAGGAACTTGATACGAGCACAAGGTCTCACGTCAAAGAGCGAAATAAGAAACCAGGAGCACCTGATGAGCCTTTACAAGAGCCATTACCACCTCTTGGAGAAGGGCTGGACCCTCCTAATGTTAGAAGAAGGTCAGCTAGGCGCATTAAGTGTTTTTCACACTGGATTGAAGCTGAACCAAAGGAGAAATGGGCAAAGCTGTATGACACTGGCGGTGCAAGGTTCGCGTTACTGTCCATTGGTTATGTGCCTACATTTGTTGTTCGATGTAGTATTTATATGTTATAACTAATTGGCCCTGCCTCTTTCTGTAGGTATGACATCATGACTACAAACAATGCTGAGGTATACAACTGGGTGATTAGAGGATTGCGTGGCTTACCTCTGGTGGGAATCGTTGAGGGCATATTGCATGGTGTCGTTAGATACTACCAAAAGAGGCACGCGGCTGCTGTTATTCAGAGCTTGAACGTGAATACGCCATATTGTTCATTTATGATGAAGCACTTGGCAGAAAAGAACGAGAAGTCACTACAACACATGGTGCGTAGCATGGGAGTACGTGAGCATCGTTTCGAGGTAACCCTGAGATTGAAAGGGGGTGTGGGAAGCGAGACAAGAGTTGTGACTCAAGAGGTGAATTTAGGACAGGAATTAAACGGATGGTGTGAATGCACTTGCAACAAGCCGAAGCTGCAACACATTCCATGTTCGCATGTTCTCGCAGCCATATCACAGGTTGGTGTGCACAGCTCGTTATATGTGTCACCCTATTACTTAAAGGAAAACGTGGTGGCGACCTGGACTGGGGAGTTCTATGGATTTACCTCACAATTTGATTTCACGGATTACGATAGAGATACCGTGATTTGTCTGCCTGATATGAATTTACTTAGACATCCTGATGGCAAAGGTGGTCGTCCGCAGACTAGGCGTATACGCAATGACATGGATGAATCTGAGGTTGGAGGGCCTATTAGGAGGTGCATAGAATGTGATGACTATGGTCACAAGGCAAAAGATTGCCCGCAGACTAAAGGTGGTGAAGCCGGACCTTCAACTACTCGTCTACGCAGAGCACACAAAGCACCTGCGCATCATGGCTATGTTGTATAATTGTCAAAATTAGTATGGTTGTATGCTTATGTCATTCATGTTTGAACTAAGTTGTATGCGAGTCATGTGTACCTTTCATAAATTTGTGTGGAGTCCAGTGTAAAACATATTTGTGTATGAATTGTTGAGAAGCAATTTGTAATATATATGTATTGCATTAGTAATTCTGTGTTGGTACTTTTTAATTGTCGTGTGTTTTAATTTATTATGTTACTAGATTCTAAAATATCTTAATGTCTTGTAGGGATGGAGCCGCCTGACGAGCTTTTGGACCCTTCTTGGGACCAGCGACACCGTGCCTACCAGCTGACCACGCGTGGCGTACAGTCACTTCCTGTTCTGATAGCCCACACACCAGCTAGGGCTTGGAGACTTGACCCTCGGTGGTTTTCCAGGTTAGGCACATACATTTATTTTTTTTAAAACAATGTTTTGTGTACGTTTGTGACTAATGAGGAAGCTGGTTTTGCAGGTTGGCTCGCGCTGGGTTGCTCCCTCTCGCTCGGATGATTCAGGCTACAGATGACGACCACGACGAGGCAGCTGTGGGGGACGGACACGTTGAGCGGTCTCGACGCTTTCCGTTTGACCGTTCGCTTCTGTCAGCTCTGGTCGACCGATGGAGGCCCGAGACCCACACGTTTCACTTTCCGTTCGGGGAGATGGCAGTCACGTTGCAGGACGTGTCAATGCTGACGGGGTTACCCCTTTCTGGTGAGGTCGTCGGGCCCTCAGTCCCTCCTGTTGGGTGGCAGCAGGATCTTAGCCTGAGGTTACAGGGAGTCGTGCCCGGTGCAGTGTCGGCTATTCCAGAGAGTCACCGTCACGGCCCGAAGCGGCAGTGGCTATTACAGTACACGGTCAGTGCGTTTCTGTTTTAATTTAATATGCTACTAGTCATGATGTCGTAATAACACATACTTTGTGTAATGCAGGTTGAGAACATGGTTCCCGAGCCTACGGACTACCAGGTTTCCCGACACCTGGAGGCGTACCTGCTCTGGCTGTTTGGTTGGGTCATGTTCGCATCGACCCACGGAGACACTGTAGATGCCCGTTTCATATCCTATGCACGGGCTATTGCTGATGCTGAAGATGGAGATGTTCCTCAAGTGTCTTGGGGATCGGCTGTTCTTTGTGCCACGTACCGTGCCCTTTGTGACGCTTGTGTGAAGAAGCAAAGGAATTCAAAGTTGACAGGTATGCCTCTACTGCTGCAGTTGTGGTCCTTCGAGCGATTCCAGATTGGTCGTCCTTTTGTTATCCCGACGCACTACACGGAGGACATGTATGGAGGGGACGATATAGATAGGCCGACTATGGGCATCTCTTTGGACACGTCGTCTGGTGCGCACCTATCATTTCCTTTATTTTTTCCAAGCGTACTTACTATTTTGTACTAACGAGATGTTGTACCTGACAGCCCCAATGGGCAGCCTTGCAGGTTCGATCTGCTTATGATCTGCTTATGCTAGTTGTGTATATTAATTAAAGTAACACTAGTTCACACGGAATAAGCTATTTGTATGTATTAATTAAAGTATCTTATTTTTTAATGCATTAATTTAAATACGTTTGTATGAATTGGTAGGTACACGACAAAGGGGCCAGCGAAGAGCCAGTCAGACTTGACCAGCAGGATGTCACATTGGGTGGAGGAGTGGGCGCAGGCAACCACTGATGTTATCGATGAGCCGGCACCTTACGACCACAGCTACTACCAGCAGTACCTGCAATGGTACTGTGCACGGACTCGCACGCGTCTTATCCGCGTACAGGACCCGCCACCACAGCTAGCTGCTGGTTCTGATGCACTTTACCCAGGCTATGCTGGAATGGCCTTGCACATGGCGGTACGTAATATTCTTCTATGACTTTCAATTGTTATTTACCATAACCACGTGTGCTTAACAGTGTCTTCCACGGCAGACTGATTTGGGGAGGGAGATCTATTCAGAGGCAGACAGTATGGCATCCCGCCTCCGAGAGAGCCAGCAGCCAGGGTGTGGGATAGCCCTTGAGGAGATTACAGCTGCGTTCTCACGTCTGGCCGCGAAGGGCCGGCGTATTGTAGAGCTTGCTTCTTGCCGTCAGGTGGATGCTGCTGGTCGTGGCTCTTCTGCGTCTCAGCGACCTCCGCGGGCCCCGTCTTGTACCGCAGAGCAGTTTTACGGTGGCCAGTTCTACAGGACACCACCACCTCCACCACCACCTCCACGCCCAGATGAAGCAGGAGGGTCCGGTTGGCATGGTCCTATCCTTACACCTCTGCCTGGTATGTCTTTTTTTTAATATAAGCAATGAATTTATTTATTACTAAACTAACTAATCAAGTGTACATGCTGTAATGCAGGGATGGCCCGTTTTGAGAGCAGTGCCGGACAGACGTCGCATGCATCACCAGTGTCTAGTGGGTCCATGTTTCAGGACACAGACACTCAACCTGACGTGATGACACAGGCCTACGGGGCTCCTCAGTTCACTCAGGAGACGCAGGCAGATGTGGGTCACATGGAGGTTCGCCAGCTTCCCAGACGCGAGCGGGTTCCACCGGATTACTACACTCCGTTGGCATATGATCGTCCTTATGGTGCTCAGGGCAATGAAGAACAGGTCCCACCTTCCGCACGCAGGCCAAAGCGTGGGAGAGCCAGGGGTCACGGTCAGGGCAGGGGTCAGGGATGGCTACTTGACTAGTACATTTCTTTCGTTAATGTAATATTAAGAACTTAAGCATTACCTATCTTTTATTATTAACTTATGCACTGAGACATGACGAGACAACCTTTTGTGACGTGACGACACGCATTTATTGTTTTCGTACGGCGACACATCCATTCACGGGCAACTTTGTAGAGCATCCGATGACATCTCCTCTTCTTTTCTTTGTACTCTTCGTCCATAGACCACGTTAGTTATGGCTATAAAACGCACACATAGTCCGTCACCACAATTATTGCACGTAGGGTCATGCTTTTCAGAGCATCCAAGGAGCAAAAAATGAGGAAAGATGCCGATGCCATGCATCACAGTGCCATCAATTCATTGAGGTGCGTCCAATACCCATTTTCTTAGGCATTCGATTGCTATATAAACTGATCCTATGTGCAAGGTGCATGTCACAAGCCTCAGTGCCTCACAATGGATGAGGATGACTCACCACCACGTATCAGGGCGAGAAGAGAGCTCGATGCGGCGCTTGCAAAGTGGCGCAATGGACCTCCTGCAAACGACCCTAACAGAGACACCTTTCTGAATCCTCGAGCACCACCAACAAGGTTCGAGGAGACGCCTGAGTGCCACTGCGGAAAATTGTGCGTATCTAGTCTATCTTTCGAGATGGACACTTGGGGGAGGCGCTACTGGAAGTGCCCCCAGGAAGATGAGAACGATCTGGAGACATTTCCTTCGACGGTATGAAATTTAATTGCTGTCGATGAACGTTCCGTGTGTTTCATGTACCTTTACTATATATTGTTTACGCAGACAAGGGAGAGGGCAAAACAACATGCTTACCAAAGGGCAAGCAAATACAACAAGTTGCCGAAGAGATGTGACTTTGTAAAGTGGATCGATCACGTCATCTCGCCTAAAGATCAGGAATGGGTGAACTTGAAGAAGAAGTGGGAGTTGGACGAGCTTCGCAACAAGGCCAAGGGCAAAGCAGGCTCATCTTCCAAGGCAGAGGATGACAGCTCCGGGTCGTTTTACCTGGACGATGATTTGTGGATTGTGTCATGCATAACCCGGATATTTCGTTGTACTATGTTCAATGTCAACCAATGTAAATTCCCTAAGGCGTGTTAGGATTAGATCCACGCACAGTCAGATTAGTCATTATGTGCGTGGAACACGTCATTGTTCACATCCGATCTATGTATGTTTCATTCTAAGTATTAATGTGCAAGCTGGGTTGTTTTCCTTTCATCCATCTATGCACACTCAACGTGTTCTCAATTATGTTTGAAAGGGCCTACTTCCTTTACATCGACATCAATGAAAAGTAAAGTCATTAAAGGATTCCCTTATCATCGTCTTATCAGTGCGAGGGCCCACAACACACCAACATCACAATAAAGGACTGTCAGGCATTGGATTCCCTTGTATTTCAATCAATGTTGCATATGTGCCTCCATCATACTCAAACACCACGACATGCATGGGCAGCCAGGGCAGGGCCACAATTATTGCATCAATGCATCACTGCGTCACTGCATCAATGCATCCAATGCCCGACATGCATGGGCAGCCAGGGCAGGGCCACAATTATTGCATCAATGCATGGGCATCCGAAAGCGTGTATGAAAACAACAATTATTGCAGCCAGGGCAGGGCCACAATCACTGCGTCACTGCATCAATGACTTTGCAGCCAGGGCCACAATCACTGCATCAATGCATCACTGCATCAAAGCAACATGCAGAGCATCCGAGGAGCATCAAGTCCAAAAGCAAACGTGACATAGATAGACCACGCAAGAGCATCGAATTGTCAAATCGTGTCACCTATTGGAATCCCAGGCTTTCAAAATCAATGTAGCTTGCATGTGTCCCGACACCTGTGACAACACCAGTGACCGGTCATTTCAATTCCGGTCATCTGTCCCGACAACAATTATTGCACACAGGGCAGGGCCACAATCACTGCGTCACTGCATCAATGACTCTGCATGCATGTCCATTATTGCTCTCATACTCTACCCTACCTCTGTTACATCGACATCACTGGCCAAAGCAAAGCACAGCTGAGCTCACGTCGATATCATCGCTGTGACATGCAAAGCATCCAATGCCTAGCTTCGCATATAAATGTAATGGGTTGCACAAAGAAAACAAGGTACCTACACCAAACCGTCCACATGGCTGAGTCAAGCAACAGAAGCCTTCCATTGCCTCCATGGACCGACCGGCCGCTATGCAAGTGCGGTCATCGAGCCATGATTAGAACGTCGACAAAGCGTGCCACATGTGGCATGAGGTTCTTTGGGTGTCCTGACTTGGACCCTGATTTTATGGTAACTAAGCATTTCTCTAACACTTGTAACATTTTCCAGTCTGTAACGCTACAACATTTTCCCCTACCTTCAGGGTTGTGACTTCAAGCAATGGATTGATTCGGTTCGGCCCACAAATGCTACTCGTGCAGCCATCGAAGCCGAAACCACAAGTGAATACCTCATGAGGATGGCTGACCATGAAAGGCTCCAACAGGCACGTCCAACTAGAGGGCAAAGGGAACAAAACATTCCGCACGCCCAACCTACAAGGGAGGAACTAATGGAGCAAAGGATCAAGGCAGCAATGGATGAACGTCGCCGCCGTGAAGAGCAAACACGCCAGCGTGCAATGGCACGAAGCCAACAGCGTGAGGAAAAAGCTCATCAACGCCATGCTCAACAAGTAGCTGCATGGCGCCAGGAAGCTCGACGGGCACAAAGGGGGCCTAAGTAGCAGCATTACTTACATTCATGTCGCTTCAATTTCAAGTATCCTAAAGCAATTGTCCTTCCCTTATCATAGTAGTTTTATGTGGGACATAATTGCATTTGTATCGGTGACGTCTTGTATCTAGCCAATGTTGTATTATCCTCGTTCAATGTTGCATTTCCAATTTCCTAAGGCATGTCAGGATTAGTGCGGTGCACAATTAGGTTAGTGGTTGTGTGTACCGCACTAATTCTATTTCCTCACGAATGGACTTCTTCTCTCATACTTTCCTTTCTTCTCTCAATACTCGTGGACTTCTTTTTCGCTTCCAAACACTTTTCTAGTCGGGTTATCTTCCAATTCACTTTTCTAGTCCTACTCACGTTAAAAAACTTTTAAAACCACACAATTTTGACTCTTAATCCTAAACATATGAGAAACCAAAATTGCATGGCATAAAAAAATTATTTTACTAGTTTTAGCATGTTGAATACACGAAAATAGGGTAGTCGTGCGTTGAACGCACGAAAACGGAGTAGTCGTGCGACCAACGCACGACTACCTATTTTCGCGCGTTCAACGCACGAAAACACTCTATACGTCGCTTCCCATGCTATACATGGTATTTTCGTGCGTTGAACGCACGAAAATAGGGTAGTCGTGCGTTGGTCGCACGACTACTCGGTTTTCGTGCGTTGGTCGCACGACTACCCAGTTTTCGTGCGTTCAACGCACGATAGTGTATTATTTTTGTAATTTTTCAATTTTTGGTATTTTTTCTGTAATTCCGAGCAAAGAAAATATTATTTTTTAAAAAAATTCCGAACGGGGCAGGCGACGGGGTTGCAGTTTATAGGAGGAGGAGCACAGGCGCGGAGGCGGTGTGACCGGCTCCGTTACGTCACGCGTGGCGGCGTGAGGCAGCCAAACGGGTTAACAAAGGTCGGCCCACTAACCGTTCATGGGCCGATCTTGGTTTATAAGGTGGAATTTTATAATATAGCCCTTTTCGTTAAGATATTCACATTTAGACCCTCCGGACAAAGATTTCCAAAAATAGACCCTATAGGTGGGCGCCGTGTCATTTGACGCCCAGGTTAGATAGGTGGGCGCCAAATGACACGGCGCCCACCTATTGTAGGTGAGCGCCAAAGGACACGGCGCCCATCCTTGGAATGGACCCTATACGCAAATGCTGAACTAACATGGTGAGCGCCAGAATCATTGGCACTCAGGTCCCATAGGTGGGCGCCAAATGACGTGGCGCCCACCTGGCAACCTGAGCGCCAATAGACGTGGCGCTCAGAAAAGAGTTCATTTCTGGAAATCTTTGTCTGGAGAGTCTAAATGTGAAAATCTTTAACGAAAGGGGCTAGATTATAAAAATTACACGGTTTATAAGTTTGAGAAAAAGTTCATTTGCAAAAGTTATGCGTCGACCAAAACTTTTTTTTTTTTTGGCATGGGCTCTGCGCTAAAAACGAAGCGGAAAACAAATGCCTGCATGTGAGCAGAGCATGGATGGGCCGACTATCTTTATTGTGAAGGAGCACTGGGGGACTATGCTAAAGAAAATCAGGGGTGGAAAACAAATGCCTGCATGAATCTTTTTTGTTCGTGTACTGTGTGAATAGATGCTCTAGCGAGCGTCTGAGAGCGCATAAGAATTAAAGTTCTTTTTTTTGCGAGGAGCACACGAATTAAGTTATTCGGGCATCACGTTGAATCTTCTCAATCTCAAGGCCAACCACTTGTAGAAAAACTCTCTGGCCGGCCGTAGAACACATTAGACCGTTTTAAAAGAGGAGAATTGGACTAGTTTTGTGATAATGGAAGAAGGCAAACTAAGGCAGCGTTCGGTGACCCCTCTAAAGTTTTTAGAGGGGTCACATCAAAATGTCGGCACGATTTATGTGTACTAAACAAAGTCAAATTACAAAACTAAGTCCAGAACCCCCATCTATTTCGCGAGACGAACGTAATGAGGGTAATTAAGCGGCGATTAGACGATGGTTACTGTAACATTACTGTGTCAAAACATTGATTAATTAGGCTCGTTAGATTCGTCTCGAAAAATAACCTCCGTCTGCAGAAAGGTTTTGTAATTAAATTTTATTTAGTACCCCTAAATAGTAAGATTCTTTTTACTTTAGAGGGGTATAAATTTTAGAGGGTGTTTTAGAGGGGTATCCGAACGGGGCCTAAACTTCTTCGAGAAACTTTAACACTTGTTGCGCTGATGAATAAACGATAATTTATCCAGCAAGAGGGCCCGTAAGTAATTACTTGGATGGAATCCAACTGTGCTTGCATTGCTCAATTTTTGGCCCTATCACGCGTTGACTTGACTTGTCGCTCACGCTTATACGCACAAATCAGTAAGACAAACCTTGTCTCAAATGGACACTGACACATGGGACGATGTTTCTGCTGATCCCAGTACCAGCCGAGGTGGGTGGTTCCTCATTCGGTGAAGAACGTACTAAAGCCAAAGGACTGATCAATGGCTGTCGTTCGTTGTTCCCATTAGTTGACTTGACTAGGCAACGAGTGGTTGTATATCTAGAACTCTTTGGGCCAGTGTCGCTGGCAACAAACAAGTTCGGGGAAACTGCGGCATGCTTGCAACTCCATGGCGCTGGCGCATGTGTACGAGCTTGTTAGCACGCTCCATGCGTGGTGCTAGCCCTTCAGCTTCAGCTTTGCAGGTATGTCATCGTATCTCCTCAATTTAGAGTTGTCTGTCCTTGCATGCCGATCGCCACGGGCGGCAATCGCAGTGGTGTCCATGCGTCCGTTTGCATTATTAGTTGGGATTGCAGTCTCAGGGTGAAAGACAAGGATTTCGGTTTTGGGGCACTAGTACCTCGCTAAACAACTCCTGCACACATCCAGCCAGAAGCAAACATTTGTTAGGTATACAGGTTGAGGTTTGTGGTGCGTATTTTGTTTCTTCTCTCGACCGGCTCGCCTCTCTTCGCTCAGCTTGTTTCATCGGACAAGAACAACTGGAGAAATGATCAAAGCAGGGGAATGCAAGGCAAGCAGGTTGGTGAGACGAGAAGGCAAGCTAGATTACCCAACAGACGAGCGAGTTTTTTAGCTAGCTAGGAGAACCATCTGCCAAGGTTAATTTTCTTTCCCGGCGCAATCATATACTCCTACGTTGCATTTGTTGCGACAGAAACGTCAAATTAAGTTCGCGTGGCATATTCCAACCAACTTGCTCTCTCACCTCCGTTGTCCCCGTTCGCTTCGTTGAGCGCGATGGCAGAGCCGGCGTTGAACGGGAATGGACTGTAACATGGGGAGGCAGCGCGGGATGCTTCAACGGCGAGGATTGGCTGGTGATCTGGCGTAGCGTAGGAATGAATGAGAAGGCCGACGTAGATTCTAGTAATATTTTCACTATGCGGCAGGAACAATTTTTCCTCCTTGCTGGAGAAAAGAATCTTTTACAGACGGGAACAATTTTTCGAGAGCTTGGTTGACCGGAGAGGCTCGCTGGACTGGCCTGGAGATGATGTCGACGAGCACTCTGGGGAAGAGCGAGCTGCCAATGTGAAGGATGGTCAACGCAGTGCGGTGGCGTGGCGCAACAAGCACTCCATCATGCTTTACTTCTGCTCGTCCAACAAAGTTCTGAGCGAGCTATTAACGTATAAGTGCTTGTTTGGAGCCTTCCGAACTTTTTTTTTTTGAGATAATGCCGAACTAACTATTAGTGACGCTTGAATGCTAATTAGAAGGACTAAACATGAATCAACTATAATTAGAAAACCAATTGCATAAGCCTTTGTTTGTTTGTTTTCTTTTTTTTTTTTTTTGAGCACGCATAAGCCTTTGGTAATTTTTTTTTTGAGAAAACCCGGGTTAAGCTTTATTAATATAACAGTTTACAGCTTACAAGAACAACCCTAACAGATGGAAAAATACAACCCAGATCTAGATGCTCTTTCCCGGCGATCCTCTCTGCTGGCAACCAGAGCCACCACTCGTCCCTCCCATGGAAAGGAACGACGAGCAAGCAACTTGAAGCCGATCTCCAGCTCGACGAGGAAGCTTCTAACGAAGCCACATCAAAGTTTTTGAAACCAACCTTGGCACATGCCGGCACATCGAAAAAATCGATGTACACCTGAATCGTTGAACGCCCAGAAAATCCTTCGTCAGGACGAAGGAGATCTAGCACCCCAAGGACTGCCGGCGACTTTGAATCAACCAGCAGTGAAGAGATACCAGCCGGAAAACTCCAACCCAAATTCTCAGGGCAGGAGTAAACATACCTCACCGAAACATCCCCAACAGCAGCATCACCATGAACGCAGCTACTGAAGATGCTCAGGAGGGACAAAAACACAGCGTCGATGTCGTCGAGGGCCGGGAAACCAGCGAAGAAGACGAACCCGAAGAACTTGGAGCCGTCCTCACCGCTTCCCCGCCATCGCCTGTCGAAGACGTCGCTGTGGAGAAGAGCAAACCCGCACCGAGGCTTCGGTACGGGTAAACTTAGACACCGGCGCAAAGCTCGCCAGGAGCAGCCACAGCCGCCGCCTTCAGAGACCCCGCCGGAACAAAAGGACCTCGCCGCGGTCGACGACGACGGCGCGAGAAAGCCTAACCCTAACCCTAGACTACCTAAAACTAAGACAACTAGGAAGGAAATGTACACCGCACGGCAGATCCATGAGTCCCGCCCACCTCCGGCGCCGAACCGGCCGCCGAAGGCGAGAGGAAATCGATGGATCCGCCGCCGGAAAGGAAATCGCCCCCGATTCGCCCTCTTTTCCTGTAGCAGGGAGAGAGCTTTCGAGAGAGAGAGAGAGCAGATTAAACCTTTGGTAATTTGGAGCGCTTGTTTGGAGCCCTCCGGGCTCCGGCCTCTCATGGTTGGGCCAATCTTTCTCTGAGTTTCTCCTTGCCGGCGCCCAAGTACAGAACAGCCATATTGGGACCTAACTGGACCAGAAAAGACCCAAGTGCATGCATGGGTTCGGTCCAGCCCAGTATCGTTCCAGCCTATCAGAACAATGCGGACAAAGCTTGGAGACGACGACCTTTGCATGTGGAGTCATGCATGTAGGAATGTAGGATTCACTCAAAAAACAAAAATGTAGGAATGTAGGATGCAACGTCAGCTTAAGGGTAATAATTGTGTGATGCACACATGCGCATTTGCAAGTGATTCTGCGCCAATGTCTTTATTAATACATGAATAGGTTGATTATTAATGTTTAAGTTTTTTATTCTGTATAATTTTAACACAATTCCCTTCTTCGTAAAAAATAATCTTTATTCTGTAAATTCGTGTGACTTCTCCATGACAATGTGCAGGAAAATCGGACAGTACTCCAATAATCTGAACAAAACTGCGTTCCTTTTTCTCTGGTTTTGTGCGTACTTCTTTGAGCAGCGTGGTTGGCATTGTTTATTTTTTCCATCCAAGAAAACTGTACTATTAAAATGTGCTATATACACTGGCATTGTGCTATGCATCAGCTACCGCAACCGCATGTCGTCGGGGCTGTGCGCCACGTACAGGTGAAACGAGAGATCAGAAATTGTGGCCAAGTTATTATTAGGCTTCTACGGGTCCTTTATTTTGATCATCGCATGTGAGATATGCACCTCGACTACAAATGCAAAACCTCGCCGCCGACGTCGTGGACTACGCGGTTTTGTGGTTCATCTCAGCACCATCCTTCGTCTCCAAGTATTAGTGATTAAGGGACGGGGAGAGGGATCTTAGTTAGACCTAGGGTTTCGAAGAAATTGCCGCTCTACTTCGACGAAACTATCTCTGCATCCTAATTAAACTCTCTCTGTGTAGTCCAGGGACAACGGATAAGTATCTTGCATCCAACAAGGTAATCTTTGAAGTAATTGAACGTAGTGATGAAGACGCTACAACAAGATGAAATGGAAAACTTTTAGATTTACCCAATTTGAGGGGTGATACCGGCCCGTACCGTATGTCCCAGATGATGCGCCTCTACGTACCGCGCCCTGATGCATATGCTTTGCCACTTAGGCTCTCCGCACTCGTGTTCCTCTATTTCCTTCCTTTAAAAGGAATATTCTGTCCTGGTCATCGAGATTCTCTCCTCTATATCAATTTCTCCTGCACCCATCATTCCTCTATATGCTTTCTCTATCCCAACGACCTCCCGTAGGGCCCACACGTCAGCCACCCATCCTTTTCTCCTCTCTCCTCTCTTTTCTCGAACACTCCTCTCCTCTCTTTTTCTCTCCCTCTCCGCCCGCGCGCCTCCCCCTCTCTCTCGATTCTTCTGGCGCCGCCGGTCCTCTCCCGCGGCCCTCCTCCCCCGCGGCCCTCCTCCATCCCCCGCGCGAGCGCCTCCGCGCCCCTCCTCCTCCCCCCCCCCCGCGCGAGCGCCGCCGCGCCCCTCCTCCTCCTCCTCCCTCGCGCCCCTGCTCCTCCACCCCGACCGGCCTTCCTCGCGCGCGGATTGGGCAAGGCCCGCGCCCTCGCCGGATCCAAACGCCCCGCGTCTACTCCGGCCCGCCGGTCGCCGGATCCGGCAGCCCCGCGCAGTAGACGGGCGGCGGCGAGCTTGTGCACGCGCCGCGCGGGGCAGCATGCGGTGGGGGCCCGAGCGGGGCTGCCGGCGCGGAGGAGGAGCAGGCGCGGATCCCACCCCAACGCTCGCCGCCGGTTCAAGCGTGGCGCCGCCGAGGACGCCTTCCGCCGGTTCACACGTGGCGCCTCGTCCTCCTCCTCCGCGGCGGCCCCTGCCTCCTTCTCCGCTGCTGGACGGCGACCCCGGAGGCGGGACGGCTTGGCGCACCTGCGGCGGGCCAACAGCGAGGCTCGATTTGTGTGGCTTGGCCGGGCGGCGGGGCGACGGCGACGCTCCGGCGAGTGCAACTCCCTGCACGCGCGCGAAGCAGTTGTGGGCAGCGGCGTCGGAGGCGATTTGGGCGGGCCCCACGTGCCGTAGCGTGACTCCGCTACTCCGCCAGAAATAGAGGAAGCGGCGCGTTCCCCTTCGGTAGCGGAAGCGATAGAGGAGCCCGGTGCAGGGCACTTTCCTCTATCTCGTTCCTGAAGGAAGCCGTAAAGGAAGTCAGTGCGGGCAGCCTAGATCTCGTTGTGTGCTTGTTTTCATCTTCACTCAACGAAACAAGATGAAGTATTAGTAGGCGAACTCCATGAAGCGAACTGACACGAAATTAGCTCGATCGATTCAATTTGAAGCCAACAAGGCAGGGATGAAAAGAGGTACACGATAAACTCAGATCGATCATCAGCTGTACATGGCCATAAACCTAATTAAATGGAGGAAAAGGCCTAGAATAAAGAAATAAATTAAGAGAAGCTGAACAACTGGCGCGTGAAACCGGTCTCCGGGGCACCGGCCTGGTGGAGAAGCTATACAGCTAGGTAGTGTTTATGCCGGCTTTAATTATTTGCTACTCAGGCGTGAACACGTCAGTTCATCATCAAGCGGATCAGCATGTTGAGCCCGATGATCCACAGCACAAATGCGACGAAGGACCATGAAGCGGCCGGCGCAGCCAGAAGGTTCGCCGCCGCAGCCATCATCGATATAACGGCGATCGCTAAGAGCACGCCGCGGGCACGCCTTGCCCTCCTCCTTCTGAGCCCAAGTCGGTGACCGCCGTTAGGCTCTTGACCATGCGGAGGCGGCGGCGGCGGGGCGGGCTCCTTCCCCCTGCTGCCACCGGCCGCCGGGCGCCTGGCGGTGGCGGTCTCGTGTTCCATCTCCGTCGACTTGACAGTCTTGCAGCTGTGAGCTGCTCTCCTCCCCTCCCCTTTGTGGGGAGGTCGTTGCTTTGTCCCAACAAGCGACGGCGCTCCTTTTATCGTGTTTGACACAAATGAAGAAAAAAAGTTAAGCACGGCTGCATGAAGATTCCAGGAAACTAGCTAAGGTATTCAACCTGTTGGTTTCACGCGTCTTTGTGAAGCTTCTTGGCAGCTTCACGCATGATCGAGCTCGCATTATCTCTTTGCTTTGATCAGACGGGCCGATATCGAGTCTGCTCCGTCTTGACGTTCCACTGCCTCCCTATCAACCAGTAGAGAATGCTTATCTATATATGATTAGGTGGAAGCATCAGTGCTATATATGCCTTGAATTTCCAGCTTACACATAATAATCATGTAGTGGCTGCTAGTAAATGTCGTCATTTCATATTTACATTCGAAAAGGTTGTGTCATGTCGTACATATAGGGTAGGCTGCTCTAGAAGGATAAGCTAAAGAAAAAGAAGAATCAAACACCAGTCCAGTACAGTTCTGACTACGTGAGTTCACCTTTTTCTTTCCCTTTTTTGCAGCCATGACCATGACGCATTCTGCAGCCTGCTCACGGCAGAGGCTGCTGCCTTGTTCTTCTTGTGTGATCGATGTGCTTGCATGTACTATTGTACTGTGTGTTATCTCATATGATATCAGAAACCAAACATGCACGAATGCTTCCTCTTGAATCTAAGAAAAATATTGTAGCAGCAAGTTTACACATCTGCTAAGTACTGTTGCCAATCCAGTTCAGATGCACTGCATATGACTGATTCAATATGGGAGTTTCATTTTCAATCAATGAGGTGCTACATCATCAAAACTGACGTGGCATCATGCATGTTTACGAGGTGAATGAGTTTCAACGATCTAGATAAAAGTAGTGTTACATGGTTTCCAACACTTCGAAAAACAGGTGTCAAGATTGAGGCGATTGAGTTTCATTTCACAAGCTCTCCACCCAATCCATACAGGAATTAAATACAATTACCTATGAAACCACAAAGATAAACCTTACTATTGGAGGGGATTGTTCCTTTGAAGGTTTCAGAACACTTACGACAATGTAGCATCTTGGAAGCAATAAAATAAATTATGCCATTAGGACTAGCCTAAGAATATAATTTGAGCCATCACAACTGCAATGGACGGCAACAATGTTCATTGCATAATAAAACGTCTGTCGGGAAAGTATATGGGTATGAGAAAAATAACAACGAAGGGTGTTCAGTCACAAGCTTTTTCAAGCATTAGCCCCATCTATTTCATGGTACGGAGCACGAGGTAAACGGCACAGAGGAACAGTGCAAATTTGGCCAGTAGTGCAATGATCAGATGTTCCTTTGGGACGGCGTCATGATCATCTCCTCCATTGGGGAAGACATGATTGGTGACAAGCATCACCGAAGCAACGAGCAGGAACCAGTAAAGGTCGAACAACCACTTCCTCAAGTCAGAGTATATCTTGGCAGCGAACCTGGCAACATCGTCCTCTTCAATCTGTTCATCATAAAGATAAGGATGATTAGACCTAGATATAAAATCAAATAGTGAAGTGCCATATATAACTTTGTTAAGTTAACCAATGAACGTTCAAGATTATTAATTATGGAGTAGTATATCATGGATGTCAAGTAGTTCAAAAATAAAGTATGAAAGCATGTCGCTGTCATAAACTGAAAGCATGACAACCAGCCGGATGATGATGATGATGGAACTAATTTCACGATTACTACTACGTGGATGATGTATCCATGAACAATAGAAATCCTAGCATAATAAGCACTAGTACCATGCAAAACTTTAATTAATGAGCACACAAGTTCTACTAAACATTAGAAACACGTGTATACAATCCACGCAAACTCATCTCAAAACAAAAATATAATGCATGCAAAACTTCAATTTTTTCTTAAATTATCGTGGTTGCAAGTTTCTCTTTTATGATTCAGGAGGCAGAGATTTGTTCGATGATTTAAAGAGCAGATAATAATTGGATGGACATATATTAAGTGGATAATAATCTTCTTTCTACCTTTTGCAGAAATTATGAAGGTCATATTTCTACAGGAGTGGGAGGACCCAGTTAGACTTTCAGGATTAGTGTCTAAAAAAGTTACTCCAAGCATCGCATGGTATGGCATGCATATTCAGGAAGACCTGGGTTTAAACATTGCTAATTCTTTCACAAATGTACATGACATATATATCTATTTGGTCCGCTGGACAGCACTTTTACAGTATACATTAGTATTTCTATCCTTACGCTGTTTTTTGCGCAGCCACTATTTCATTCCTTGTAACACATGCTCTGGTAAGACTGACCGCTTTCAATGTATGCAGGGTGACCTGTTTGTCTAGAAGAGAGAAAAATTTAGTTAAATTTGTTTGCAGGAAGCATAACCCACATGATCCACTAATGTACAAAGATAACCAATTCAACAGTTTGGATGAACGGATTGAGATATACCACATTCTAAAAGTTGATGCAGAGTACGCAAAACTTGATTAATTAGCTTGTTAGCTGAACAGTATACGAAATGAAATATGGAAAGATCTAGTACTCTCGGTTCTGCTTTCTCCCACCATTTCCAACCACTTTATTCGCGCGCTTACATGAAGGGATAGCGCACGAGAGAGAGGTTGGTAAATTCACATGGGAGGAATAATCGTTGTGTAGACAATACGATTAGCATATCAATCCATCCATTCGTTCACAGTACGTAGCCATAGGATCGATTGACGATTGGTATGTGAATCAAACAACCAACCTCCGACCGGAACAACTACAGAAAAAAAAAGTAGAAAAGGCAGCATATGCATATGACTTGATAAAGAGGAAGTAAATACCGGCTCAACACGCAGATCGGCTGGAACCAGGTGCTCCTGTCCTTCACCTGCGGCCATCACTTGAATTAGCACTGGAGCATCGATGCCCTCCGCGATTGCCTTCTCCATGTTCCCCATGTCCGTTGGCTAATCCACCTAAATCAGAGGACGGTAAAAGAAAACTTGTTAAAAAGGGGTTTGTGACAAGTAGATGCAGTTCAGAGATGCTAGAATGAAACTGATCGTCCCCTCTTCGAGCTCACTGTAACAGATCTGGTTAGAAGCATAACTTGGATTTTGGAAACAAGAAGCACTGAGGAGAGAGCGCGCGCTCGAGAGAGGATCGGAGGGAGGACAGGGGAACTCACCAGATGGATCGAAATCAGCGGAGTAGATGGGAGAGATCTGAGGATTTTGTAGCTAGCGAGACTTTAAGCAAGTATGGATCGAGCTCGGAAAGAACTCAAGAACAAGGTGGCTAGGGTTAGGGTACAAATCCCCACGAGCCGTAAGTGGGTTGAGAGAAAAGGAAAGTAGCGGGCTGAGCGGTTGAGCCTTCAAAAAAGAAAGGACAGGGAGAGCGAAAGAGAGTGTGTCATCGTAGAAAGAGAACCCGGCTGCTGGGACGCATGCACCGGTCCATGCCCGCGTACGCGGAAGCGACGCGTAGCTAGACTCGGCGCGTCACATGCCCATTGCCTGATGACATACGCAGAAATGCAAGTCGTGCCCGGCGCGGCCAGGCCCTCGATCCATTTGTTCGTCGCTCCTTCGAATATTCGACTGAGAAATGACAATTCACACTGCAGTAAACGCTTTTACTACCAACTTTTTTTGTGTGTGTAATTTTTTACTACCACCTTGCGGTTACACACGCCCGCCATATTTCTGGCTACTGATTAAGCCAGTAGACACATGTCACTCAGTTCCATTTGTATCTACAGAGGTAGTAGAACATGCCCCACCAAACGGATTAGATGAACCTTATCTAAGTGATTAGTTAACTTGTCGTTTTAGCCCCTGGTTGTCCTTGCCTGCATTGACTAGTCCACTATTCCAATTAGAAATGAATTTTTGAAATAGTCTTTGTCGCTCCTGCATGCTACTGCCCAGCAACAGGCCTATCTTCTAGAAAGAGAGAAGAGAACGATCTGTAGTCCAAGTGAAACCAAGAAAGTAGGACCATATATAGTGCTGTAGCGACGTTATAATTATTGAAGCTACCAAAGCATACGTAAAACAATAAACTATTATACTTTACAACTCAAAAAAGTTTCCTCTGATGTTGTTTAACATTTTCATTAATTATTTTGTGTAATATTTTATATGCTGTCTTCGCCCAATACCTTTATAAGAATATTTTCATTTGTTGTCCTGCTCTCAATGTGGAATATCATAATTCATAGGATACAAGTGCAGAAATGGCCCAAAACGGTGAAATTCAGTCCACAATCTTGGAGAAAGTCTGGAGTAAGCTGGCAAAAATTATGATATAGCCAAGCATTTCAAAAATTTATTGTACAGTAGGCCCCAAGTTGAACAACAACCTTGGTTTAGCTTCGTTGTTCTCTCATTCTCTCCCTTTCCCTAACTCAAAGCACTGATGAAGAACGGAATGAGGCATGGCCTAGATTCCCACACCCCCGCGTCCCCCACTTTTTTTTTTCGGTTGCACTTTCACCTAGCTAGCACCAATCATGCTTCACTAAGTTCGATATGAGAACCAGCATCTCAAAAGGGTAAATTATCCAAACTTCGTTTGTTATCTCTTATGTAACTTGGTGACTTATATAATACTAGTCATCTTTATATGGCATTCAAATCCAAATTAGTTAGAATGGTTCAGATCTTTGAATGTCATTAAAACAATGACTGGACTTATTACATATTACCTTTTGATGCATGTTGACAAGGGCAATGGCAAATCCTGAAATGCATGCCTTACTCTGGGGGTGGAAAATCTCTCTCTCTCTCTCTCTCTGGAGTGATATACTAAACATTCAGAACCATCTCAATACGTACTGTAGTCCTTCAGCATGAGGTACTAAGTACGTACTGAGGTAACTTCTAGCTAGTATACAAAAGTTTAAATTTGTATGGTGTCGGATCACTCTTTGCGACATTAACCCGATGAGTAAATATTTGATTGAGTTTCTAAACTTTTTATATTCATTTAATTATAAGTATGCGGATCAGACATATATTGTGAACGGAATGAGTAGTAACTACATGGAGGAAAGAAAGTTTAGTCCAGCTTCTTAGCTAGAATGCAGGACCGATCAAATCCATAGTTAAACTACATCATTGCCAACAACAACGATGGTACTTACCTGACGAGTGTCGCTTGCATGCTCTGTACCGATCTGGAAGTGGCTGTGAAATTCCATGTGAATCCATGCCTGATCCTATTATACCTTGTGATAACGCATAGGCTGGTTGATGCTACGTTTTGGCAAAGATCGTGTTGCATCTCAAATGCATGAAAACTGGCCCTGCGCCCTATGTACTCTATATGCTACCACCATCTGCAGAAAAGAAAAAGGAACTTGTTTTAGGGCCATTTATACATGGAAGTTGGTAGACGAAGACACCAATTTATCAAAAGGCCAAAAACATATCTGATATGGTGTGACGACGATAACATAAGAAAACAATATAGACATTATGACATTACAACTTACTTATACAGCAATTGTATCCTCCCATATATAGGACATGATGGTCCCATTGTCCCAATTTAATCATTCAGCTAACCTGAGGGAAAATCCAGCTACACTGCTATTACTTCTGATGGATTACAAGTGTGGGAGTTTACTGTAAGTATTACATAAATATATAAGGGGAAATTAAATCAATGGGTAACATTTAGGGTTTACGGTTTAGTCACTGATCTCTGATGGTAGTGCAACTTGACTGCTAGCTAAGTGGTCACTCTACAATGTATATGTATGGGGCATATAGTCATATCTGTTGCATGGTGAAAAAAACAGTTGTTATTATTCTGTTGTTATAGTAAGAACTAGTAATCCCAGCTTGCTACATGTTAACTAGATTTCAGATGCAAGCAACCGCAGTGCTTGGTTAATTAAACTCGTTACCAACAACAGCGACGGCAATGTTACTCGCCTGGACCCATATCCAACACCTAGTGTGGTAATGCAAATGCCTGTTTATGTACTAGGCTATGATCCAGCCGGCCTGTGTCTACATGCCACCTTCTGCACAAATAGTTCTTGTTTTAGGGCCATAAATACATGAACCCTCGTTTCATTGTCACTAGAGAAGAAAAAAAAATATACCAAAACGGCCAGAAACTAGCATGCCAATGCAGGATACTGCTACATCCAGATCGAATGAAAATGAGGGAACTCAGTAAATCAAGATCAAAGGAAAATGTGTAGACAACATTTATTACTTCAGTGTCGTACTCATCGAGAAAATTTACAGGTTGCTCAACATGAGACATAAGGATGGATACACCACTGGACCACCCAATACAAATCCCCCAAGGACTAGAAATGGATCGGGGAGAGTACACAAACAGATGGATGGATCTAGAAAAAGGTCCTCAGAAACCTCTCCGCGCGAGCCGCGGCCCGACCGCCGCCGCCGCCGCCGAGCGTGAGGAACCCGAGGGCGGCGCCCATGGTAAAGATGAGGAACCCCAGGAAGATGTGCTCTGGGTTCGTGGATCTGTTCAGGACCAAGCCATAGATGAGGATGCTAAAGCCCCAGGCCAGAAGAAAGACCGCGGCTTGAAGCCGGAGGTCGTATAGCTCGAGAAGCTGCAGAACGCCCAGGCCGCCTCCACCTCCGCCACCTCCGACTCCTCCTCCGCCACCGCCGCCGGTAGGGTTGTCGCGGATCTCGTGCTTCGGGCGCGGCGCCGCCATCGGTCGACTAATCGACCTCGCTTGGTGTTGGCGTGTGGAATCCGTCTGCCTGTGTGGATTTGTCAGGGTTTCACTCAGGCACTGCCATGGAATCTTCTTGGATGGATGGCTGGCTGGGTTGCTCTTGCTCAGCTGTTTGTAGAGAGCTACTGTGGTGTGGAGTTGCGCTCCGGCCGGGGCGTTTCTTCGGGGGCAAGGAAGCATGCTGGCGAGTGGCGAGGTGGTCTGTCTCGTCTCGTAGCATGTGGGCCGGATGAGCCTCAAATATTACGCCGGCCGCACGGTCATGCTTTGAATATGGGCCTTTCGTGTATGATCTAGCCCAGTTATATTCTGGGCTTTACACGAGAGAACACGTGAGTCGGTCAAGGTCAACCCAACCTCCCACTCCCCTATTTGACGCTGATCCAGATCTGAAACTCATATTTGTGCGAGGCAAGTCTGATAGGATGCAGAAATTTTACATGGTATGCTAAAAGAAAAGGAAGAAATTTTACATGGTGATCGATCCTCTAATCTTTTTTGTTTTCTTCTTTTGTGAAGTTGAGAGGTATATTTTTTATGGAAACAAAGAGAATTTGAGAGATCTGTTTCTGATGAATCTGTGATCATATCAGCCTTTTCTTATGAAACACTCCATATCTCTAGCCTTGAATAAAACGAGTTCGAGGACAAGCATGCAGCAGTATGCATGCACGGCAGCATGCTCGCGGTCGGCACCGTCGCTCATGCAAGCCCACCCCAGGCAACCTTTGGAAACAAGCACGAAAGATGGAGCATAGCGGAACACTTCATTTCAAATGACGGAAAATAACACACTGAAACATCCATGGAATAAGTTTCAAACCAAGCAAGCGCAAATCAGAGATAGGAGCAACGTACATGCTGGCCGAGCTGGAACACGCACAACACTGCCGCGGCCGCGGCGGCATCACGGCGAGCAAGGTTACGCGCCAGCTGCAGCGACCCTGGCCGGCAAGTTGACCTGAGGAGCTTAGCTTGCCAAGCATGGCCGGCAGCCAAGGATGATGAATTGGTTGAGGAGGTTTGCTTGGTGTGGACTAGACTAGTTTTAGTGTCGCCTCTTGGGCGCTGGGGTGTTGCTGGAAAAATTCGTACGCACCAATCAGCTTTGCGGATCTACAACAAGTGGTCCTTGGGTTAATTGGTTGATAGTGCACAAGCACAACTGGTTGAGCTAAGATACAAAATAAGCTACTGTGTTCAGAATAGTTCATCAGCAGCAGCCAATAGGGGCACGAAGGCGACGCTCTCCTGCGACCTGCGGTGATGCGGAAAAGTCTGGTCGGAAAATTTGGTGTGGCCGTCATTTACATGGCCTGTTCTCGCTTATCACTGGGCCGACTGGCCCGGCTCTCACCAAGCCAGAACTAAGTTGGGCTGGTAAATCCGAGATATACCAATTGGGTGGTAAAGCTCGGAGAACATGTTTTCTCCATGCATAATAACTTTATACCGAGATATAAATTAGTAAAAGGTATATATATTGCACCAACTTGAATATTTTAAGGTAGTACATGGAGAAAATTTGTTTAAGAGGTCAAACGGACAAAAGCTCAAACTGAGTGAATAAAGTTCACCATAAGATGCCTTAATTAATACTTTCGGAAAAAAAGATGCCTTAATTAACTAACCAAGTACCACAAAGCTATGACACAACACAATAATTACTATTACTGAATCTCCATCATTGAACGTTCTCGTTTGCGCGCATTTCTGTTAAGCGCGACATGGTTACTTTCCGCAAACATCTTATCTTATGCTAATTATATTGGACTTTTATCAAAGCCACACATGCGATTGCGCCCCACAATCTGTGCTCAAAGACAGTGGCCAAGTGACTTATCAACAATGCCTGGTTTATTTGCCTCAATAGATTTGCCAGACCAGCTTTTTACGTCAAAAGTACACTTGCAATCTGCTCATCCAGGCTTATCGGCTTTCCCCTGTCAGTTCTCAGCTGGGCGTTACATTAGACCAATCCCTTTTTGTAATCTAAACCAATAAAGAACCAGTTAGGTGTAAAATCGGTTTTATCTTGCCAGATTACACCCACCCTTGATCTAAATCCACCGCTTCTTAAAAACCATACGATCCTGCTAGGCTGGGTGGGGCCAATCGGGAAAGGGGCAAGAGGACGGGACAATTGTCCTGGTGCAGTAAAAAAAAGGGGACACTGTCCTTCCCACACTTGTTTTCTTTTCACCGTGGCCAATCCTAGCCACCCGGTATTTCTTTCCTTTCTACTCATGCGTCTACCCACCCATGTGCCGTATTTAAAACATTGGTCAATATATTTCTTGCCTTTCCTTTCTTATCAACGTGAATTATTTCTTGCCTTTCTTTTCTTACGCATACGTCTTTCCTTTCCTTCCTTCAATTTCCTTCCTTCGCACTTCCTGCCAAGATCTCCATGGGTTTCCCTCCACGCACCAGGACAATTCCTTAGCGGGATCCAAATTCCATATTGGGATCGTTTCAAAAAAAAAATTTCCAGCCACGACCATAGTTTCTTGGCTGTGACGATCATCGTGCCGCGTTGCCGCTGGTGGATCGCCGTTCGACCAACGCACCTGCCGGTGGCCTAATCGCCACGGAAGAGGTCGTGATAGCGAACGTTGTCGAGGTCCCCATCAAGCGGAGCGAGCCCTTCTCTGGTGACGCTGGTGGGCGATCCTCTTCTTCTTCGGATCACGGTGAGATTTGCGTCCTTTCAGTCGATCTTCCATTCGATTTATCTGCTAAGTTCAGTTGTTTAATTCGGTCGTGCTTAGGATCCTATTCGTCTTTGTTGATTCAGTCCCTGTTCGATCTATTCACGTTTTGTCGGACGCACTGCACTAAACGTCCAAGCAGTTTCAGTCCCGTCATTATTTGATTCAGTCGCTGTTACGTTTCTCTTCTCTTTCGTTGATACATGCGCTATTTGATCAATTTCAGGTTTTGCCGGACGCGCTGCACTAAACGTCCAAGCAGTTTCAGTCCCGTCGCAGGTGCCGGACGCGCTATAGTCGCTATTTTACATGGTAGCTCTTGCTGGATGATAAGTTGTTAATACCTGCACCTATGAAAGTTGAGTTTAGATCAGGGAACTGAAAGTTCAAATAATATTTGATTAATAATTTCTGTCCTGAGTTCTGTATCTGAATTTGATCGCTGTGAACAGGTTCATAAATTGAAATCATGTCATCGGATGAAGGCGAGGACCTTGGATCAGTAACTTCCAAGACAACCCTACGCGATCGTACAAACATACTTGCTGGTTTGTGTTGTTCTGATTCCATTTTCTTATTCATTTATGCGATTGCACAAATCTCACCTGATCAGATTGGGTTCAGCCGAGGATGATTTGGTTGCCAAGAGACGGGCACAGGCTAGAGACGGGTTGAAGCTTTTACCGTGAGCGGCAAAAGGCCCCTAAGCAGAAGGAAAATAAATATCCAGGTATTTTTTTATACAAATGTCTGTCAATTACATTGTATCTGCTGGTTTATTTTTGGTTGACCATGCTCATTTTTTGACCAAAATATGATTCAGCTGTAGATGAAAAAACAAGCAGTCGGGTTTGTTGAACAAACGTATGTTAGGCTCCAGTACTCACAAAGATCAGAAGTCGCGCAAACACGGTACTACACTCAGCTATTATTAATAATTATCAGAAGATTGTTACCTCTGCTTGATACTTTTTGTTTGGTTCATTAAACCAGGATCTGGAGACGTTATATCATTGGTGGTCGCAAGTGATGAGTTTCAAAACGAACCCGCAAAGCGTGCGAATAAGAGAGGTTCTCATATATATATTCAGACAAACCCTGGATGCCTATTATTTATACATCAATATCCAATTTGATAATATTCAGCGTTTTGAGTTATTTTTTGCTGCTATTGGAGTAGGAACTTCTATCGTCTCGGCCACGGAAGTTACCCAAATGGCTCAGAACAAAGAGGTGCACTATTCTTTTTCTGCATATCACATTACTGTTTTTTGCTCTACATATGTTCCATCAGTATTTTTTTTTGGTTATTTTCAATTGTAATGTTTGACCCCCCCTGCTCATTTTAGGTCCCACACCGCTATCTGCTGTAACGAATACTTTCGAGCTGTGGTAAAATTGCGCTTACGTGGCGTATGTGCATCACTGAATTGTTTTTTTATGTTCTTTTAGGTTAATCAAATAAGAAATCCTTTGTGACTTATTGATGACAGTAGCACTGAGTTTAGCTTGCTCCCAGATGTTTATCTGATGGTTCCCTTGCTGCATGTGACTTAAATTATTTACATCATTGATGAATCACTTGTTGATTATGACTCGCTTTATTATGTGTTTCACATCAGCAGTATAAAGAAGTAAATCAGGTGCTTTACATGTCTGCCTGTATGACCGCACATTTGTCAAATTCTGTAATTATTTGTTTTAGCAGTGGTGCTGTTAGGAACACTGTTTTTCCTTTCTAACTTGTGTACAATTTACCACAAAGCTTTACTTCCTTGATGAAAGGAAATGTGTTCCATTGAGCCTAATGATTGGTGTCGTTTCCGTCTCAAAATATGAAACAGGTATCCTCCTTAATTATTAGATGATGAAGTTCTTTAATTTGTTTCTGTTATGTCAATTTGCCTCAATTTCAAATTTTCAGACAGCTAATATTATATTCCCCTCATTGAGGGGTTTCGATTCTCAAATGCCATGAGTATTGTTGTCGTTTTTTACGCACAGAGATTAAATTCAACTCCGCGAGCGCACGAAACACCGTTGTAGCATTTCACCCAGGAGTATTCTAAGGGTATCGTATTTATATTTTCACAGGGAAGCATGGCTAAGAATATCATTAATTAACAAAGAATTATCTATTATTTATAACTTGCAAACTAAACCAAAGTATGGGTAAAGATGAAAGATATGATGGGTGGCAAGCAAACACACACAAGAATTCCATATGAAGATAAAGAGATAGAACTAGTCAACTGGGAGGACAACGAGAAGAAGGGTATCAGCCTAGGGTTACAACTATCTACTTAAGCTTTCATTATAGATTCGTTCCCTGTGCATCGGGGCACGGATGTGTCATAGTGGCAACCAAGATCACCACCATAAGGAACCACCCGCTATAATTAAGACCCTGCCTGTCCAACCCGGACGTGGTGGATTACAGAGACCGGTGTAGCTGTCACATACACTCGCGGCTACCATCCTCCGTGGGGTTGGGTGCACACTCACGCCTAGAAATAATTCCTTGAACCATACAAGCAACTATCCTAGATAACTTGCTTCACCGGAAGAGAGCAAGCCAACCATGCATAACAAATCTATGTAGATTGTGTAAGCATTTGCGGTGCAAACAACCCATGCAGATAGACCTACCATACACAGACGTGGCGCCAACACAAGAATTTCTCTATAATTATACTTAAATAAATAAATATAAACTAAAAATAAAACTAAATTAAATAAATAAGAAAAAAAATAAATAAATAAAAAATAATTCTATTAACTAAAATCTAATAAAAGAAAGATACAAGAGAGCTTTACCCAATATTCGAAGAAAACTCCGGAACTCCGAGGGAAGCTCTCACTTCTACTCTAACTCCCATGACCAACTAGCCTACTCTACATTGTGACACAAGTGGAAGTGACTCCTTGGAGAAGAGTGTGTGTAGGTGCGAATTTCTTCTGAGCCGGACGGGGCCTTTTATAGCCTAATCAGGGCACGGGTGTATCTATGCCCAAAGCTGGAGTGCCAGGCCCGCCAAGTTAGGCCGGCCGGCCAAGTAGGGGGGCCGGCCGGCCGCCCATTGTGGCGGTTGGCCACCGCCTTCGCCCTGGACGGTCCTGATGCTCTTCTAATGGCGGTTGTCCAGTCGGTGGCTTCGTAGGGGCGGCAGAAGAGGAGTGAGGGCCAAGTTGAGGCCCAAACAGCCCACCTTCTAGAACGTCGGTGGAATTCTTCTGAATAGGCTTTTGATTCTGCGTTGTGGGCCTGTTTGCAGCCCACTGGAGAAAGGCCGAGGCCTCGGGACACCTTGTGGGGCCGGCCGGCCTGTGTTTTCTACCGGCTGGGCCTACTTTCCTCCATAATTCCTTTATGCATCCAAATATTCACCAAAAACTTGTGGAGTAGCATTAATCCTATCTACTATGCATAGAATCTTGGTGACATGCATTTATTTACGGTAAGTTGGTAGTCAAAACATGGTTTATGACCGCCAACAAGTATAATATTCCCTCATTCTGCCCCAATCTTTCTCATGTCTCATTTGCTTAACTGCTCCCAATCTTTTTCAATCTGCCTACTGGTTTTGTTGCCATGTACTAATGATTAGCAAAACAGTTCCCTTGATTACAGTAGCTTACAGACAAAATTTGTGCTAATCGAGCTCCATTTTCTTGTATCATTATGGTTTGGCCTGTAGTGCTCTATTTATTCAGGTCCGATGCCATAGTGACATATTGATTGAGCTCTTTTTCTGCTGGCATGTTTAAATATTCCTTTTGGAGATTATCTAGCTAGGCTGCCTTACTGTTAGTGTTTGGTGTATCAAAAGTTCAGAGCTATGGGTTTACTCTGCCCCCAGTGAATCTTTTGATACAAGTAATATTTGCCCAATGCTTAAACAATTATTATAACCAATTTGTCAACTTGGTAATAAGCTTGGCTAGAGTATTAATTTTTAATTGGGTTAGAAGGGAGAGTTGCATTGCTATGTCATTCACTCTACCCGCCGGTTCAAGATGAAGCGCCATCACAGCAATGCGCGGCGCGACTTCACCACCAGTGGCCCTCACAGGTCAGTAATTTTCAGCCTTTCTTCCTTGTTACCAGAACACCGCAATTTATTTGATGGAATGCTTCAGTGAGCTTGACGACAGATATGTCTAGGGTATTTTATTTCTCAACAAAACAAGATGGATTTTTCGTATCGTTAACATTCACTGCAGCTTGAAATAAATTATGATGAAAAATTACGCTGATACTCCTAGGTTCTGAATATAACCTACCAGTTTTGACATATACATAGTGGAAATTAGAAATGACTTTAAAATGGTACTTGCAACTATCACTGAAATATTCCCACAAGATTTATTTAATCACACAAATCAGGGTAAGATGTCAAACATTACAATTGTTTATTACTGAAATACTCTCACAAGCTTTGCCTGCAACTTATGAATTTATTTTATTGATGGTATGCTTGTACTATACTTCCTCGGGATCCTATTTAGATGCCTTGCTTGTTATATTTTGGTGTTGTATATTTTTATTGTTGACAATATAAGACTATGCGAAACTGACAGAGATGACTGCAGGAGAGCGACAGAAAATAGGAAGCTGAACTGCACAACCCTCTTATGACTTTGTATGCGAGGAAACTGAACTGCTCAGTCCTTGTATGATTTATTTGTTTGTTTATCTTTAATTTTGGTTTCAAGTACATCAGCTTTAGTGTAATAGGCACCTCGGCTCTGCCATGACTTTGCATGTGGCAGTAGCAAGTATTGAATCCTTCAGTGCTTTTACTTATTTTTCAAGTATTCCAGTGTCTAAGTTCAATAACATGTGACAATTGCAGGGTTCATTCTTTTGTCTGATATATGTATTAATAAAGTCAAGGTCGTGTGATGGCCGTGTTCAGTCTTTGCTCAATAATATATGAAATGTACTTAGCCTTGGGTCGTCATTTGGCTAATTCATTATGATGAAATGGTTCGTCGATGAATCACTAATTGAATGGTGATGTAATGAAGTCATGAATATTTTTGGTTGCCATAAGCTGTCCGGGCATTCTTTTCTTTTGTTGGTACTTTGATGAGATTGTGCTTCCTCTCAAAACTACACGTATGATGTTTTCTTCCAAAGTGATTAAGCTAAACATATTGTGTTCAAAGTTGTCTTGCTCAATGTATAAAATGGCACTAGCTTTCATGTCATGTTTCCATTTCAACAAGTTAAAAGGTGTATTTTGGTATAAATAAATGGTACCAAAGTCCTGCCAAGTGTTGCATTTTTCTCGATCACGTGCGTGGCGCACGTGCATTGGTACTAGTAATTAATTAGTTCTCAACGATGAGGTTAGGGCCCACCTGAGAGAGGAATTCCAACCCTTCAACAGAGCTGCAATATGCCCTCATCAGAGGCAGATTCAGATGTCAGCAGTTTATACTTTGATTACTTCCATTTAAACCCATTCTTTTTAGTTTTGTATTGGTCGAGTAGTTACTGCCACTAGCTACAATGGTGCTATAAATGTTTTGTTTTGCATAATGCGGAAAAGGGAGTCTCAGATCTCTGCCAGCCACATGAGCAGCTCACTGTAGAAAATGGAGAGGCCATCTGGAATAAAGCGTGATAGCAAACCACATGGTGATTTTGATACATTTTTTTTTGTGGCAAACTTATTAAGATGCTCATTTACCGACAAGCATGGTTGCGACCTACTACAAGCATTCGTTCGGTAAAGTTTCGCAGTGACATGAGAAAGTGGTGGTTTCTTGATAGTTTACCTCAATGGTTGAGGCGGCCGAGCTTTTTCGTCAAAAAGGAGGACAATTCATGGTTGCAATGTGATCGTGCTGCGTTCCCAGGCCAGGTCGGATATGCAATCGAGCCTCCTCTTTTAAGAAACCACAACTTTCATGTGGGGCCAAACCCGTCGCACTGCATCAAGATTGTCCCCATTTGGTTGGTTGTGGTATCAACAATTTCTTAATTATTCCTTTAATATTAAAAAAAATGTGAGTATATTGGTCAAGTGTTACATGGATCATGCTAGCGTCAAGTCCTGTAAATTTGGTTAGAGGTCTTGCATCTTCACCAGACACGTACATGGGCGCGGCTGGACAAGCGACAGTACTGTAGGATGCATTCCTGCGATTAACGCGAGTCTCACTTTTGAGTTTTGAGTGCTTGAATTCGAAATCGTAAATTTTGTCTTGTGCAGGCTTCTCTATATGCTCTTACGTCGCTACAAGATAACGCGAGAGATCTAATATTCAAACCTAACAGCTGCACAAACCTCGGAGAACGATACGACACACAAGCGACAAACAGAAGCATCAGGTGTAACAAATACCTGGTGCAGTATTAAACGACTTACAAATAGTATCTCACTAATTAAAACCTGTAGTAGTAAGGGTAACCAGTAAAGATCCAGTACAGTAGAAAGCAGAGTGAAACAGAGCAATACGTTCTCTGGAGCTTATACTACAACAACACAGCGCAAAGCATACTAATGACACACAGATTATTTATCTTGCTACCGCGCGCAACTGGCGGAATGGCATCACAAGGTAAACACGCTAACCCTCCCTTATGTGTCGGTTGCATGCCGACGCGAGGACCTGGTTGCAGAGGACGTAATTAAGCTAGTTCCCGGCGGCCGGCGTGAAGAAGTAGAAGAGGATGGCGTCGGCCACGGCGGCGCCGACCCGTGCCGCTCGCGGGAACTGGTTGGCCACCGGTGAAAGCACGACGAGGAAAACGCCAAGGAGCAGAAGCGCGAGGCCGACGAGCACGTGCTCCGCGTTCGCGCCGTGGTCGCCGATGGTGGTGTACGTGAGGACGAGGTAGCCGCTGGCGACGACGATGCGGCCGGCGCGGAGGAGGCGCCGCTGAACGTGGTCGAGGGCGCCGACCGCCTCCGGCTCGGCAGGCGGCTGAGGCACGTAAGCCATCGCTTGATCGCTCACTTGCGCCCCTGGAGCTTCTGGGGTTTATGGGCGGTGCCGGTGGCTGCGATTTGTTGTGTTCGAGAGCACAAGGAGGGTGTGAATTTAAAAGGGCAGCGACATCCGTTCAGAGTTCACTCAAGACATGAAGACTGAGGGCCAAGTAGCGACAATTTAGCCGATTCCACAAAACTGTCGCTACCTCATCAGCCCATTATTCTTTCCTTATTATTTATGCACGAGTCGATCGATCTTCTGTGCAGAGAGTCCCAACACAAACGTTTTCTAGCACTGAGGCTACTAGAAACACTTGGTACACTGGATCACGGTATCTGAAACTCCACGGCTAAGGTTTGGCGTCTCGACGATGACGATCACATGGCACCACCGAACCGCGCGCGCACTTGGAGCATCGCTCGTAACTTTTGGCCAAAATCCTTTTCCACGATAAACCCGACCTAGCTGACTTTGCTGCTTTTGTCGATGAGGCACGCTGACGACGGTGCTTGTGGCTTATGGGACGTAAAGCAAGATTGAGAAGGCTTTGGTAAAGCAAGATTGAGAAGGCTTTGGTAATCTGTTAGACATGCCCGCGTTACAGTCAAAGGGAATGTTTTTTCTTATCGGAACCTGCCCATTCCGCCAAATAAAAAAATCTACATTAAGGGCGAGGTTTAAACATTCCTGTCATCGCAAAAGTACGTATTTTATGCCTTCGGACTTCAGAATTTTAAACACTGGCCCTTGGGGCCGTGGCGGCATGCTACATGTGCATCATCAACTTACAGACGATTCATCACGCGCTGGCATAGTACATTTTTTTTCCTTCACAGAAAAAGGAAAAAATGAAAAGAAAAGAGAAGCAAACTGGCAGATTAACCGCGAAACGAACGGCTAGCTACCGGACGCACTGGGGCGTACATCAAACTTATGTACGAGCAGCAAATCCCTCGCTTGATCTCCCGTCCTGCCGTCGAGCGAAACTTATGTACGAACAGCAAGTCATGACGGCACCTTTGTGTACGAAGTGCCTGTCCCTTTCATATTGATCCCCGCCCGGGAGCGAAACAGCAAAAGTTTGACGACAACGCGGGCGCCAAAACTTTCATAAATCCGCGGACGCCAAAACTTTGACGAGTCGGCGGAGCGCCAAAACCGTCATGACGAACCACAACCCACCCTGCTCTCTTAACCTTTGCCCACTCGATCGTTTGTGCATTTTGATCGAACCCAACCGCTGCGATCAGAAAGTTTGCACGCTGCATGCAGGAAACTGCTAGGTTGCTACGCGAGACAACTAGCTTTGCAGCCTGCTACGCGACACGGCTTGCAAAAACGGTTTTCCTTCCTTACATTACTTCACCTACGGATAATGGATGCTCGGTAGGTAGGTAAGGGTTAGAATATCACCTTTTTTCAGCAAACTTGGGATGTTTTGACTCCTCATAAAGAAGAGGAATTAACTGGTGAAGTCATCTGACTAATCGATGCCACAAACATATCGAAAAGGCTGGATTCTTATCCTGCTTCTCACCATCTTCTTTCCTCACTCTGGCTAAGAATTACAACTTCCAAAATGTTCACTAATTAAAGCTAGGGGCATTTCACTGCAACATATTATAATTTTTTCCAACGGTTTTCACCAATGGCCGAGAGTTTCTTATTCGAAATTAAACATTTACCCGATGGTGAATACTACTTACCAAAAAAAAAATCAGTGATCACCGAGAGTTTCTTTTTTGTATTACCAGTACGCAGCTCTAGCATTACATGACGTGGAAAACCACTTCACTGTCGTCGAAATGGAAGAAAAAAGGTACAAAAAGCCAAAAATTGAGCAGAACCTGATCCAGTACTTCAAAATTAAAGGCTTCGATCTCCCTCAAAAAAAGAAAAGAAAAAAGAAGAAGGCTTCGATCGCTGCGAGGGTCTCAACGTGTGCGCGTGCCCAGATCGATGGCTTGGCTCGATTCCATTCGTTCATACGGGCTGCATCGGCTTCTCAAGATGTCAATTTTAAGGATGATAGAAAACACACACACAGTATACTCCCTCCGGTTTTAAATTATTGACGTTTGACTTTTTTTGAGTTTCGTTTGACCGTTCGTCTTATTCAAATTATTAGCTTAAAAATGCAAAATTATAAGTTATATTTCAATTTTCTTTAGTGATGAAACAAATCATAACAAAATCTATGACAAATTTTTAAATATTTTGAATAAGACGAATGGTCAAACGTAGACCAAAAATAATCAAACGTCAACAATTTAAAACCAGAGGGAGTATATAGCAGGAAGTTTACCCGTGAACAATCTATGCAAGTTGCGATTACAGAGACAACAGCTACCATGGCCTTGGGTGCTTGTAGGAACAGAGAAAACAGAGTAAGCTGAGATGCTGACTTCGCAGAGGAACGAAAAAGCACGTCCCTCATTCCTATTTGTAATTGACTGGTGACACAGATTTGCCACCCACCTCTGCTCTTCTTTCAGCGCAATTTGGAAACCTGTGTCCCTGTCCGACCAGAGAACGACACACAACATACTCTGTCCGTTTTCGTCTACAAAATGGCACTTGGAATTTCCACAGATTGCTTTGGTTAAGACCGGGACCACTTGATTTTCATTTGTTTATGGCGTTGCTGATTAGGTCCCACGATACTAGCTAGTGCTTGGGATGCTATAATCGTACATCAAATATCAAACTATAGATAATAAAAGAAGAAATTAGGCATTTGAGGTGCTCATAAATGGTTGCGCTCTACTCCAGTATACCTAGTATGCAAAAAAATTCGAGCATGTCACGCTAGGCTGATCGATAGGTACAGAGTTTAGTTTCAGACCGCACAAGACAAGTGCTGGTCTAGTCGATCGTCCAGGGATCTCTGCATAGCCTCCATGCCATCTGGATAAGTGAATCACGCAGTCCAGATCATGAATCTGAACGTACGACTTTGATACAAGCTGCGCGTAAGGAGTAGGAGTATGTCATCAAAATCGTACTCTCGGGGCATATTTGCGTCCCGTTGCCCTCTTATCACAGCCGGTTTTTTTTTTCAGAGAAAAAGCACGCAGAATCGGGTTTACGAGTCCGTCGAGCCCGCGCACATGCATGCCGCAACACGAAGAGCTCTCGGCCCCCAACGCGGAGACGGACACGGATCCGCTGACTGGGTGTGCAGTGGTCACTGACGTATGGATTCAGGCTCGTATGTCAGTGACAAAAAGCTAAGTCAGCGGATCTCTGTCCCGCGGAGACGCCAAAACAATGCGCCTCGTCTCTTAGCACGCGCCTCGACCGCCAGGCTCCCAAGATGCAGCGGCATCCTCTCAATGTTGCGTTCTGTGCATGTGCTGCCCTCCGGACCTCGTGCTCTCCTCTCCTGGCTCCTGCTGCCTTCCCAGATCCCAAGGAGGCAAGGAGTACTCCGAGGATCCTCGTCTCCGACCGAGTTTGCACTAGCACGACCATCGAGACTTCAGTCGAACTCGAACACGGCCTTTTCCTGGACAATGAGGTGGTGTTAGTCAATCATCGATGGGCAACACATGTCCGTGAAGCCTCCTGCACCTCGTCTACGATATGCATCTGCACTTCGCGTGAGCACCCACAACCTCGGCCGGGGCAACTAACCTCAAGAGGAACAGAGCAGAGCACCGCACCGCACCGGCGTCTCAAGATGGCAACATCAACGTGGATACCGATTAGGCGGAATAAATCCTTAACCAACACAACAGTACAAGAGGTTTTATCATAACTGTCGGTACACTGATAGTACATGCTTTACTGATGCTTAGGAACAGAGAAACAGAGTAAACTGAGACCGACGGCATAGCAGGGGAAAGGAAATCGCATAGTATTAGTGCAGAGCAGACTACTCTTATTCACTGGTATGCTAGGAGGACACAACAACGACACAGATATCGAAGCATGAGTGGGCTGAAGCCTGCGCCCGTGCGAGATCCACGGCTTCTTCCACGTCAACGGCAACGGCCTACGCGGAACGTGGGAGCACCGACGCCAGGAAGCACACGCCGAGCAGCCAGAGGAGGAGGCAGAGGAAGGAGGCCTGCGCGGCGTTGCCGCCGGCAATCGAGACGGCGCCGGCCGCGCCGCACAGCATGAGCGCGCGCGCGACGGCGAGGAAGGGCTTCTGGATGGGCTTGCGGTCGCCCGGGATAGGGACGGCGGCGCCATCTCCGCGGTCGGCCATTGTTGCGCCGGCGTCGGGCGTGGTGAGCTGCTGATGGGCTGGCGCGGCGGCGGGGGCTTCTTGGCCTCGCTCTTCGCCGCTGGGGTTGAGGAGGTAGCGGCCACCAAGATGTGGCTTCATAGGAGGAGAAACGAAACAAGTGTCGAACTAGATTTTTTTTTTCTTTTTTGAGGGCAAAGTGTCGAACTAGATTAATCAGGCTGTCATCGTCGGCAAATGCAATACTATACTGTACGCCGTGCAGGCGAGTATATAGTCAAAAGACGACATTCCGCTCCGCGCACCTCTGTCATCACCCAATGAATATGCTATTAACTGACACGTGGAACAGGGGCCCAGATGACAGTGGCACCGTTTCTGTTTCCACGAAAAGACAGTAGTACAGTTGGCAATTCAGAGGTGTTCTCAGGTCATGTACTCCATTTACACGTCGAACTAGATTAATAAAAAAAGCAACGTTTACACGTTCCGGTAGCCTCATCAAAAAGCAACGTTTACACGTCGAACTAGATTAATCAGGCTGTCATCACCCAATGAGTGTTCTATCAACTGATACGTGGAGCGGGGGCCCAAATGACAGTGGCACTGTTTCCGTTTCCACGAAAAGACAGTGGTACAGTTGGCAATTCAGAGGTAAGCTCCCTAATCTAGTACCAAACTGCTTTGTAGCATGTCGTTTTCGCAGTTGTTGCTCCGCAGCACTCTCGATCACGCACGCTACTGTTTTTGACTATATGGAACATTAAATCGCCCTTCTCTCTCCATTGTTGCAGTTAAAAAATAGCAGTTGCAATGTTTAACCAAATTAAAAGTGCTGTGATGTCCCTAATATCTGAAGCATTAATGTATGTTGTTCTTGTACGTCGCCATCGTTTGTTTAACTTGTCAACTCTCTTTCTACCATGATTATTTAAATTGCAACTTTGATCTCTTACGATCAGGCGGCATGCGAATAACTTATCTATTTTCTAATAATGACAGTCGTGCATAAAAAATAAATAAATAGGTATTCCGAGTTAAAATTGTCATAATGACAATGGTGTGTAATTAAAAAAGATAAATGCACTTAAAAATACAAAAATGAAACATAAGGGGTTAATCCCCTACTGGTTATATTTATTCAATAAAAAACAGGTTTATAGCTATACAAATAGAAAACAAGAAAGTAAAGAAGAAGAAGAAGAAGAAGAAGAAGAAGAAGAAGAAGAAGAAGAAGAAGAAGAAGAAGAAGTATTTGGGACCTGGAGGGGTCCTAATCACAGAATGGATTGTATCTATGTTTATTGCTGGAAAAGTACTTCCTTTTTGCCCCCGCTGACGGTTCAATACCATTGACACCACCTGGAGGCTGGAGTCGCGTTTAATTGAAAATTTCTTTAGGCACTTAGAGTGCTCAAAAGGGGTTGCAATTTTTTACTTGAAATGCACTTTTCACACCTTCTAATATGGCCGGTGCTGGTTCTGAGATGGTCTCTCCTTCACCATGTCATTCAAATCTGTACACCACACATGATCTCATTTGTATTATTTCACAAACCTGTTAGTATGATAATATGCCGACATCCATGTGGTTGCCATGTACGAACTTTTGTTTGCTTAAAGTGTATGAGTGACATCAACGATTTGTGGTTTGTTTACCTCAATCGTTTAGGCTACTAGCTTTTCACGTTAAATGGGACAAATTTTGGCATGCTTTGTGCTGAGTGTGCTGCTTTCTTTGGTCAACTGCAATCGTTCTCGTCTTTTATGGCCTGGCCCTGGCATATGAGGTTGGCCTCACATAACGAAATCACACTGAATCAATGGAGCTGCAATATAATCTGTCGTCGTTTGGCTAATTGTTATGTAAACAGTTCGACTTTAAATATTTTAAAAGAAAATACAATGATCGAGTTGTTACAAGGATATGCTTCTACTAACATAAGTTTAATTTGTACTGGGTCTTGCGTCTCCGACAGCCACATGGCCACTGCAGCACAGGACTCAAGACTCTCTTCTGTATGTTGCGCCGCTCACTCTAATTCGATTGAAGCAGCTCGTTGGCACATCGAAAGAGTAGTAAATTTTGCTTCTCCACATCATCTTACGTAACGGAGTGTCCAAATCTTCAAACCAAATAGCTGCACAAACCTCGGAGCATGATGCGACAACAAGCAACAAACATCAATATCACACTTGTATGCTGTCAAATTCCGGCGCACGATCGAAGGACTTACAAATAGTTTTGGACTTACAGTAAGCTAAACAGTACTAGTAGTGACGGTAACCAAAGATACAGTACAATACAAGCACGCATGCAGTAGGTGACGTTCGCAGATATCAAAGCAGCAAGGAAGCAGAGTACTATAACAGAGGAACACGTTTCAGAACAGAGCGCGATACTAATGGCGCCTAATTATTTGATGCTACAACCGCTCGCACCTGTAGAAAGTGCCGCCCATAGGCTAGTTGCCCGCCGGCGCGAAGGCGTAGAAGAGGACGACGTCGGCGACGGCGGCGCCGACCCGTGCTGCTGCTGGGAACCGGTTGGCCACCGGAGAGAGGGACAGCACGATCAGGGATACGCCGAGGAGCAGAATGATGAGGCCGACGAGCCCGTGCTCGGCGTTCGCCGCGCGGTCGCTGACGGAGCCGTGCGTGAGGACGAGGCAGCCGCCGGTCAGGAGGATGCGGCCGGCCTCAAGGAAGCGGCGCTGGACGTCGTGGTGGAGGGGCGCGGCGCGGGCGCCGATCGCGATCACCTCTGGCTCGTTAGGATGAGGCACGTACGCCATAGCCTGGTCGCCCAGAGCTTCCTGCTGCATTTGGTGGGGTGGTGCTAGCTATGCTGTGAAGATTGAAAGATATCGTGGACTGACTCAGCTTATGGTGAGGGGCTTGGATGGGGAAGACGAACGCGTGCGCGCCTTATAAAGTGCTGGCGTGCTGCGCTAACCACGGTTCCCCCTCGTCCAGTAATAATGCAGAGCAGAGGATCTCGATCCTCCAGGAAGCGAGCTGACTGCGGGCGGTTAGCTAACCGCGGTTACGTGTACACTGGACAGCGACGGCGGCGCCAAGCTGACCGCACTGTTGATGCGAGAAACTGTCGCCGTTCCCACCTGCTTGCTAGTGCGCGCATGATGGTGATGTGCTAATGCAGTATCTTGTTGGCATTCGGCAAGGTAAGACGTAGGCGCACATCTAGCTATAAGGTGATTGTACCAGTGTGATGTGAGTGTTTGTGACGTACTCCTATATTCCAGTACAACCTTTCACACGCAAAACAATAAGTTAAGAAAAGAAAGTATAAATTTGGATATGGAGGAAGTGGATGTTCCCGACTAGAACCCCCTTTTCTCTACGAGAGAAGAATAGAATTCAGCTAGTCAACATCCGTAGATTAGTCAACATCCACAAAGTTTTTTTTTGGATGGCTTTTGTTCAAAACAAGATTCAGACCTCAAGAAAAACTGCATGGACTCTGATCTATGTGAACTTTGTCGCACCCAAGTAGAAACTGCTGCTCATTTGATTGCTATTTGCTAGTTGTGACTTCACAGCACACTTGTAGGCACAACTGAACATATCAATGGTGGAATGACAAGTCCGGTCGCCGCCCTTTATCCCAGCTGCTCACTTCAACGTATAGGACTAAAGTTTTGTAATTAAACTTTATTTAATACTTTTAAATACTCCCTCTGTCCCAGAATATTTGGCGCCTTTCCCTTTTTGGCATCACGTTTGACCGCTCGTCTTATTCAAAAAATTTATGCAAATATTATTTAATTTTTCATAATTTGTTTTAACATTCAAGATACTTTAATCATGTCAAGTTCGTTTTAGCATTTGCAAAAAAAATTTAAATAAGACAAGCAGTCAAAGGTGATGTCAGAAAGTCAAAGGCGCCAAGTATACTAGGACAGAGGGAGTAGCAAGATTCTTTTTTATGTGACAGGACTAAAGTTTAGGACTAAAGGAAACGAACAGGGCCATTAGAGCAAAGATCTGGACAGCCAAATCGCGTAGCTGCATCGAACGATGTACTTTCCAACATGTCCTGTGATATAACAGACACGACAAGGTAGCTCAAGCTAAGCGGCCAGGCTAGACGCGTCGGTATATATATATATATCGACCGGCAGCTTGACATTTCTTCAGATGTCAACAGAACAGAGTCCTAACGCAGAGACTAACCACACCAAGCCGGTGGATCATACGGACTGATAGAAACACCGACGATGACTACTTGAGTAAAAAAATCGCTTCAGTGGCACCAATTCAGTTTCGCAGATGCATGGAACCCTGGCCCGGAATATTTTAACCCTCCTGCAATACCGCATACTAAAACCTTGTCCACTGACTATCTAACACTTCACAGAATTTATGTGAGGATAGACCATTGGTGTTCAATGGCCGCTCCATCCGGCTTCGATTTACATTCAGACCTTCTTTTTGATAAAGCTCTTTCCATGGAGTAGCATTTCCAGTTTATAGAAAGTGGTTTAGTTTTTTCGCTCCAAAATAAGACCAAGAGCTCAACGAAAAACACTTAATCTGCTCACAGACACAGTTACAAGAATTTCTAGAGCGGGTGTTAGAGCTAGAGCCGTGCTACGACTTTGAGTTTTGCTTATAGTATAATAATTTGATTTACGGTATCTTTTATCAGTTATGAATTGCTCCACTTTCATTCCCTAATAATGGGCTTGATATATATAGCACACAGAGTTTCCAATGGGCCAAAATTTCAGCAAATCTTGGCCCGACCAGCCCAGAAAACAAATGGGCTAAATTCCACAAACAAGAGCACCGGACGGACCTTGCTTGGGAAATGTTGGGCAGCAGGGACATTCATTCGAGTGACGGTTGTGTTGATTGTTGCGCATGCATCATCTCCGACGTCGGTTTGCATTAGTTGACTTGGCCTTGGCGGGAACGGATCATAGAGCATACGGGATCATCAGCTCGGACATAGCTGGTCTGAGGATGTTATAACATGATCCAACATGTCGCCATGACAGCGACAACAAATTAAACCGAATGCCTCTGGAGAAGGCGTCATTATTTGCGTGGCTAAAAAAAAAGATCCAATCTAGAAGGAGCTAATTAAGCGGGTTTTTGCTAAAAAAAAATTCAAATATAGGCACCAAAATTGCAATACCCAACATCTTGTACCACCTAGCCAAATGATACAAGGTCAACTTTCTATTATTTGTGTGGCTCTCGCCAGATGAAATCGAATCTTGGCCTGTGCATGTAATATAACATGGGTTTTGTAGATACTAGATACATAGAACCGGGACCATAGATCCTTCATCCGCGGACGACGGTGACAGCAAACCAACTCTCATAATTTTCAAATATGGATGGATCATATATAGGAGGGCCAAGAAGAATACAGGTCGTCTGGTCTATTGACGATGACACCTGACATTCTTTTTCACCTTTTTCAACACATGCATGGTGTATGGGATTCCTGGCCCTCCAATTTGTAAAGGATGGTGTGTTTACACTCGCTGGGATGACGGCATGCACTGGGTTTGCTTTTGATTCCCTATAAAATTGCTTAGATTTGGACGAACCACCATGCAGGCAGATTTATCCTGCTGCGACATGGGAAGGAAAATCGACAATTCGGGCACTTGGCCGGGCCTGTGGCACTTACGCACGTCCAGCAACGGCTGCCGCGCGCGCTTCGACGCCCGCGATCCCTCTCCTCTCATGTCACCGCGAGCGCAATCTCAAACTTCGGCCGGCCGTTCAAATTAATTCTCAGTGTCTCCGCGCCTGAACACCGCAGCAACCTAAACCCTGGCGGCTCACGGGACGACGGCCGGCGCGGGGAAACTCGCGCGGAATCCCGGCGCTCGCGCGTCGGCCAGGCAAGTAGATCATATCACTAGCTATAGGCCGGAATTGAAGGTATAGTAAAACAAGGCGAACCACGTCGGTAGCGTTCTTCCCACTCGAGTTCGAAGCGGCGCGGCGCCATCGTCACCCTCAGTTCGGTAAACCGCTACGCCCGGCTTGCACGAAGGTGAGGAAGGAGAATGAACCACGGGCTCGTGAGCCACCAGACGGGCACCCTCACTTTGATCAAACATTAAAATAACATCATCGTAAAATAACAAAGATCTGCTGTTGATTTAATTTGGCCCGTTAGCGTCTGTACTAAACCGACGTTTCTTTATTAATTTATAACCTGCGTCAATGCCGTTCCTTTGTCAACCTGCGTGACGCCGTTCTTGTTGATGCAGCAGCGGAGGAAACCCATACGAGTAGTCGAATAAGTTCGCGAGCCAATAATAGGCCATCATCTAAGGGAGCAGAGTTTTGGGGACAGCGAAGTTTCACTGACACGTAATTGTCGTTTCGACGTCGATAATGATGAGAGCACCCATTGCCTTCTCATACATCACGTATATGGAGTTATTCACACAATTACGTACCTTTGTCTAAGCCAATTACGTAGCAAAAGTATCTATCAACGCTTAGCTCCAAGAACTAGCTAGGAAGCTCGCTTCAACCAACAAAACGCTCTTGTGACGTCTGATCAGAGAAGCAAACAGCATCAAGCCCGCAGCAGCGACCTCGGGGTTGGGGTCGGCGCGACGGCGTGGAAGAGAGCGCGCGGAGGCCTCCAGCACGATGAACATCATATCATGGAGTGGAGGAGGCAGAGGGAAGGTGGCGCAGGCCATGCATGCCGTGCGTCGTCGCGGACGAGCAGAACGTGACTGAAGATGACAAGTGCGCCATTGCCGCCTGCAGAGCTATTGCCGTGGTATCACTGTTCAGCAGAGGAAGAGTGTAATGTGTTGTATGAACCCGGCCGCAACTGCAGGCGGAGACCTCCAGAGTAGAACCGGTATTTATTGTTGTCCCTTCTCTTGCAACTTGCATAAAATAAAATCTGATAGTGGATGGGTCTTGTTTGATGCATGACACAGTTTGATTGAGATTCCTATCTGGTGTTAGCAAGAATGGGGTCGACTACGTTCCTGCCAAGTGTTAGCAAAGTGGAAGAGTGGAAGTGGAAGTTGAAAATAGGGCAAATTACTATTGGAACTTTTCTGGGAGATCAATTACAATTGAAACTTGGGAGTTAGGGAAGAAGACGCAAAGGTTGCCCCTGTTTTTATTGTTGTTGTTATTATTATCATCATTATCATTATCACTACAAATTGTTGTATTAGAACCCCATCTGTTTTTTTTTTTTGTGGTGTGTGTGTTGAGAATCGAACCCCATCGTTTCATAGGCAGAAAGCCTCCGCACCTGAAATTGGCATCTTTAGAATCATGTGATAATCAAAGGATAGCAGAAACAAGCTGAAAGGATACTTTTATTCATTCGCAAAAAAAAAAAGAAAGGATACTTTTATTATATTACAGTATGACTAAAGGTATATTTTTGGGGGTCAAAAGTATATGAGATGTGCCACATTAAAGCCTTGTAACCAAAAGGCCCAGGCAAGTCCAAGCATTCTAACGGGCCAAGAATCGAACAGGCTATTGGTTCACAAGTGCATCCACGAAGCACTAATTGAATTGAGATACATGGGCGTCTATAAGAACTTGAGTGCTCGACTTCGATCGAAGCAGCTCGTTTGCACATCGAAATAGTAAATTTTGCTTCCACATCATCTCATGTAACAGTGACCAAATCTTGAAACAAATTAAGAGCTGCACAAACCTCGGAGCATGATGCGAAAAACAAACAGCAACACTTGTATATTGGCATATTATCACATTCCAGCGCACAAACAAAGGACTTAATAATAGCTTTTTAAAAAGGAAAAAAGTATAGGACTTACCGTAAGGTAAACAATAGAGTGACGGTAATAAAAGATATAGTACAATATACAGGCACAGCAAAGGCGACGTTCGCAGACATCAAAGCAGCAAGCAAGCTAGGAAGCAAAGCGAGAAAGCTAACGTTTTAGAACAAAAGCGCAATAGTAATATATGGCGCTTAATTATTTTACTTGCTACTACCTGTAGTAGTGTCCTCTCATAAGCTAGTTCCCGGCCAGCGTGAAGAAGTAGAAGAGGACGACGTCGGCGACGGCGGCGCCGACCCGTGCTACTCCTGGGAGCCGGTTGGCCACCGGAGAGAGGGACAGAAAGATCAGGGATACGCCGAGGAGCAGAATGATGAGGCCGACGATCCCGTGCTCGGCGTTCGCGGCGCTGTTGATGACGGAGTCATGCGTGAGGACGAGACAGCCGCCGGTTAGGAGGATGCGACCGGCTTCAAGGAAGCGGCGTTGATGAAGGCGGGCGCCGATCGCCTCTGGTTCGTCGGGACGGGGCACGTACGCCATAGCCTGCAGGTCGCCTAGTCTAGAGCTTGCTGCTGCGTTTGCTGTGAAAGATCTCGTGGACTCTGCTTATGGTGCAGAGTACTGGAGTGGTGCGCGGCTTGAACGGGGACGACGAGCGCTTGCGCGCCTTATAAACGGGTGTGCTGCGCTAACCGCGGTTCCCCGTCGTCCAGCAAGCGAACTGACCGCGGTTAGCTAACCCCGGTTACGCTCACGCAGACAGCGATGGGTAGGGTAGTAGCGACGAGCGTCGAGGTGACTGCATTGTTGATGCGAGAAACCGTCGCCGTTCCCACCTGCTTGCTACTGCACTGCACGCGCCGTGGTACCCGCGTACGTTCTCTCAATGGCACTGCCATCCCAACAAGTTGGCATGGCCCATAGTCTGCGATACAGAGCAACATTCAACGGAGGAAAAAAGTAGTACGGTCGCGGTAGAAACTGTGTCCTGGAAAGTGAGACGAGGAAACAATCACGTCGAAATGAAACGGTGATTCCAACCCTATACGTAAAATAATACCGTGATCGAGAGCACTGAGCAGTTGGCTAGGCTTTTTTCCTTTTTTTTTTTTGGGTGGGACAAGAAAAGGAAACAAGAAACCGATTGATGCTTGTAACAGATTGTCTTCCGCGTCCTGGATTTTGGAATACATGCATCATCATTTAACATAAGAAAATTTGACGCCCCTCGGACGGTCGGACCTTCTAGCTGAAGATTTAACTTTTCTTAATTAGATGATATAATGAGCTGAATATTTACTAGCTACCTACTGCCTGATAATCAGGGCATGAAGAGTGGAAAAGAAATTGCATGGTTCCCTTTTTTTTTATAGATAAATTGGGTTCCCTATTAGCTAGTACTAAGAATCATGCGAACTAGCTAGTTGGCTAGCTTCTCTGTATTTTGTTACGATATCAGTTCAGGCTCTAACTCAACATGGATGCTTGCATTGCATTTGATGCTAATCATTCTTTCATTAGTACGTGATAATAATTAAGGAGCATATGACGGCGATGTGTTAGTTCAATAATTTGTTGGCACTCAAGGTACGTTGATGTTCCTTCGATTAAAACCCCATTTTCTCTACGAGAGGAATAGAACTCAGTTAGTCAACACCCGTAGATTAGTTAATTGGCAAGCAAAGCAACATATAACAAGCTCATAAACATAACATTTCTTTCATGCGAGATGGAGACACCGACGTGAGATTGGTTCTGCTATTTTTACCCGAAGGTAAAAAGAAGGGCACGGCACTTGCGCATTTTTTTTTTTGGGAGCAATACTTGCGCATTTTTTAATATTGTTGTTATTATTATATTTTATAGGGAAGCCCATCTTATGTCCTTATGGACCAAATGAAGCCCAGCGACGATAGGCCCAGGCAAGCGCAAGCACTGGCGTGCTGACGGGCCGAGGAGAGAATGGGCTGCTGGCGTGCGGACCAGCGAGAAACTCATTTTTAGTTTTTTGAACCAGGATCGGCGAAACTCGTTATTCATGAACAGAGTTATGTACATGATGATCCGGTTCCACATATATTCACCCCCATGCATCGATATATGTTCACCTCCCACGAAGCACGATGGCCGTCGGCTTTCAAGCAGTCGGTCAGCTAGTTCCTGGGACGGAGGAGGACGCCATCCATGACGACGTTTGCTGCGGCGGCACCGAACCGCGCGGCCTGTGGGAACCGGTGCGCGACGGGCACGAGGGCTACGAGGGACACGCCGGCGAGCCACAGGAGGAGGCCGACGAACGCGTGCGCGGCGTCGGAAGCACCTGCCGACTGGTTCCCCAGAGCCGAGACGGCGACGGTGAGCGCGGACCAACCCCACAGCAGGAGCACCGTCCCGGCGTCGACAAAGAGCTGCCGCTGGCGCCCGAGGCCGGGAGGACGGCGGCGGCCTCTTCATCCGGCAGCTCGCGCGGGTAGTCGGGCATGCCTTGCCGCGCCATGTGTCGGTGGGTGCCCTGCTTTTGCGAGGCTTTCAGCCTTCCGGTCCGGAATGGGAGCCGTGCCGTGGTACTGTGGCAGTGGTTGTAGCGGGAGCGGGGGGCCTTTGCTCGTGCGCCCTTGCCTCCCATTTATAGCGCGAGCCGAGGGGCTGATGGCTCGATCCACTTCACTTGAGTCTCTCTGTCAGGGCTGAATCAGCATCTCACCGCGTGGCCACAGGGTGAATTTACTTTGAAATCTCCGAACCACTTGGATGGGAACAGAAAGCTATACCGGCTCTGTCTTGTCCATGCACCCGGCGATCCACGGCACATCCCCCCGAACGATTTCATTCCAAATTTACAGTGGGAGTGGGCTCCATGCGCGCGCGCGTGAGTAGCAAGCCACCACCCACCCTTGTCCTCTTCTCCCAATTTCTTCGCGTGCCACCTCCGCTGCGACCACTTTTGGCCTCCGATCACACACTCACATACCGCCTACACCGCTAGATGCCCACCTTTGACGTGCACCGCCTCCTTTCACCCTTCTTCATCGCATATTCGAACATAATCATCACTAGCAGCAGGAGCAGCCGCGCTGCCGGGCTATCAAGACCAAGTCCTAGCTAGTAGCTGAAATTTTCATCTGCCACGTGTCAAAACTGGAATATGTTGGACGGGGAACAGAGGACAATTCGGTGCTGCACAGTACAGATTGTTCCGACTTTGAATAATACTTGTTCTGAACTTGGAGTATGCGACATAGTTAACTTGTTCTCATACCCAAAAAAACAAAGTAACTTGTCTGAACTGTAGAAAACACGAATTCACTTGCCCCCTGTCTATATCGGATCAAGCCATTCAGGCCTAGGATTGCAACTTACATACTGGTTCGAGTATTAAAGCACTCTGAAATGCATTCCTGTCTTCCTGAGTTGAGGATTCAGGCGTTCTGTCATCAGGAGTTTCAGGAGTTGGGTTCGGTGCAGAACGTGGAGAAAGTCGAAGGAATCCCATTTGTCACACGTAGCAGAAAACAACATTGCGCAACGATTCGTGGTAGCCTGGTAGGGGGAGAGGTGCCAAGTGATCGACCTGCTTCAACCAGCAATGTGCCATATTCGCATGTTGTGGTCTGAGGTAATGGCTGATGTTCAGGCCTCAGCCCAGGACCATGGCAAAGTTATAAAAGGAAACTACATGGAATGGGACAGAAAAAAAAAATGATTAACGACTTCAAAACATACAGAACAGCACACAATCGTCAGTACTTCGCTGCAGCGTAGGACTGGTTGATCACGTTACAGAGAGTTTAGTCCGATCTCTAACTTGGGCAGCGGCGTCGAGATATTCGTCGGCTCATCGCGCCTGGACGGCTCGACGCGGTTGCTGCGGACGGGGCATGCTGCCTTTGTGCTGCGCGTTGCGTTCTTCACTTGCGTCTTCTTCTCGTCGTCCTCGGCGGCGACGGGCGCATGGCGATCGACGGCGTGTCCAACAACGGAAGTCGGGTACTCATCGGATAGCTTGCGGAGCTCCTCCACTCTTGGTCTGGCTTCGGAGAGATCGCTCTCGACGTACTTCCTCCACTGGAGGATTACTTCGCTCGCGAGGCTGCGGATCTTCTCGGACTCATGCTCCTGGAGGACGCCGACGGCATTGACCAGATCGGTGGACGCCAGCGCGCTGCGCGTCACGGGCAGCGTCTTGAGCGTGACGAGATACTCGAACATGAGGTCGTCGAGGATCTGGCAGTAGTCCTCCCCGTTCCACGGGTAGTCGCAGAGGAACTCGACGACCTCCGCCTTGGCGCTCTGAAGCACCCTGGCGCATCCAAGCTCGTCCTTGGCGAGGACGGCCGGGTCGCAGGCCTCGATGGAGCCGTGATGGCGTCGAACGTCGGGAACAACCGCTTCCACCGGAGCAGAGGGCTGTGACCGGCCATGGAGGCGGAGTAACTCGAAGAAACCCTAGACTTGGGGAGGAGAGAATTAATCGAGGGGAGGAATTGCGGAGGAATCGAACGAAGATATGGGCAAGCAGAGAGGGCACCGGTCTGTTTATAACACCCTCGCCCGCGGCAATTTGTTTCACAATCGGAGCAAGCAGCGTCCGGGACACGCAACCCTTTTCAGGAACAACTTCGGATTGCATCAATGGCAGCGCTAAGATTTTCCCCGCCCGACTTCGTTCGGCGTTCGTTTGCGCGGGAGAAGCTGCGAAGCAGAGCACGCGATGTGATTGGCCAGCGGCTTGTAAGGGCATCCTGGAGACCATGCTGCCGCGATTGGATTTGAACGAAGGGGATCGGCTAGAACCGTCCGTGCGTGTTTCCGACCAGGATTTGAGGTGGACTTGCTTCGCTTCGGATTGGCTTGGCTGCGTGGGGAAGAAGCAGAGCATGGCGGGTTTCGTTCGTCGTCCCCGCGCGCTTGTTGAAACAGAGATGGGCGCGCAGCCTGCTTAGTAAGGCCTGTGCGCTGGGCTGGGCCGTGATGATAGTGCAAATATCATCCGGCTGCACGGGCCTGTGCGCAGGCGGATGATAGTCCCCGCTGTTTTTTTTTGTTACTTTACATTTATTTTATCAATAAATATTTGTGTAATAAATAGATAAATGTATATGTTAACTTTAAAGTATTTTTTATGATAGGTCTAATGATATTAATTTTTATATTAAGTTTTTTTGCGCGGAACATAAGTAACTAATTACTTAAATATATATTGTTGATGTAAGTTCAACGAAAAAAATCAATAGTGTCATAGTATTTAGAAACGGGGAGTATTTTTTTTCCCCTTTATATTTGGTCTTCTAGCCCTTGTCGCTCTTACGCTTCCCACTTTAATTATTACAAGTCTACCACTTACCGCCATCGTTTGCAAATTATTCCGAGTAGGTAGTAAAAGCGACCAGGCATATCTGCAGCAACAAGTAACTCGCAAAACACAGTCTGAGTTTTGAAATCCAGATTTTTCAAACCAGGCAATGATTTTTCCAACGAGACCCTGCGGCCATCGTTTTAGTGGAGCAAGCCTCATATCGTGATATATGTGCAGTGCTCCATCGTTCTTGAAAAAAAAAAGTATAATTGCATTCAACAGCGTGCAGAACTTCTAACTTGAAGGTAGAAAATCATCATAAGCAACTGGCCGCACTTTATTTAATTAACATTCCCATTGAACTCCAGTTTTTTTAAGCGTTTATAATTTTTCCCTTAGAATTAATATCGTTCAGCTGGCATCCATGTCCCCTTTAAGCAACTCCAACAGAATCTCTAAACATCTCCGGATCGGTAAAATTGGACAACACACGGAAAATCCCCTTCCAACAGAATCGCTTTCCTCCTCGCTACTTGGCATCGCGGCTAGCCATCTTTGCCGAGCCGATTCGCCTCGCCATCGCCCTCCTCCCGCCCGCTCTTCTCCTCTCCCGCGCCTTCTTCCCCACCCCCGCGCCCCTTCTCCTCTCGCGCGCGGTGTCGCCCGCGTCCTCCGCGTGCACGGCGTGCCGGACGAGGAGGCGTGACCGTTGTTCTTGTCCACGCCGTTCGCCAGGGACTGGATGCCGGAGCTGGACCTGCACCAGCCCAGCGTGCTGCGCGACCTCATCCGAGAGACCATGCTGTCCGACCAAAGGTTCGAGGACCTTCGCCATCAAACGCCTCGCCGCCTCGGCCCATCCGGCGACGAGGGCGGCGACCCAGAGGTGGAGCTGCTGCGGGAGGCGAAGTTCGTCGAGGCGTGCGCCGGCGTCCCCTTCGTCGTCGGCTTCCACGGCCTCGTCCGCGACCTGGCCACCGGGGACCTCCGCCTCGTCATGGAGTGCGTCGGCCCAAGCATCAACGACTTCCTCCTCCGCCACTGCCGGAGCCGACTCGGCGCACCGCGATGTGGCAGCTGCAGACGGCGGCCGTCGTCCACCGCGACATCAAGCCCGAGAACGCCCTCGTCGCCGACGACCTCCGCGCCATCAAGCTCTGCGACTTCGGGCTTGCCATGTCCGCTTCCGATCCGCCGCTGCACGAGGCTGCCGGCACGCAGGGGTACCAGGCTCCTGAAATCCTGCTCGAGCTGCCCGCGTACAACGCGCGCATGGAATGCTAGTAGCTTGGCTGCATCATGGCCGGGATCGTCACCGGCGGCGAGCCGCTGTTCGACGCCCGCGGCCCAAGCGTCGGCCAGCCGGGGCCCCGGCTTCCCCCTTCCCGTGTGAATTTTAAAAGCAGCTAATGTTAATTCATGGCGATTAGCAGCTAATGTTAATTCATTCTCAAAAAGAAAACAAAGATTATACAGTCGAGCTAGGGATGAGTTCTTCGAGAAAGGAATACCCAAGTGGCGAACGAAAAATTGGGTGAGGAGGAAACGTTGTGGGGGAACGTATCTAGTGGAAACCAACCTCTCCGTGTAAACTATGGAAACTTCAATCTGGGCCACACGATGTTGATCTAGTGGCAGGCAGCCGGCGGTGGCACGTATATATACTCCCAGCAAAAGTATGCCTCACTTACTGGAATTGGACCCATGCATACACGCACTATCTATATCCACGCTTCTAGTACAATACTATCTCCGACCATCACAAGAGCTCGAATTAGAGGCGCCGCGCACGTCGACTCGCAATTAATTGATTTGGCAGTCGGCAATTGCCATGAATTCACGGTTTGAAATTGACTGCGCGGAACGGGAGATGCCTCCCGCCACCCCGGTCATTGCCCACACGAAAATATGCATGCGCCAGCCACCGTCCGTCCATTTCGGACCACCCAAAAGCTAGCTAGCGGAACACGATGGAGGGGAGGCGTTACACTGCGTCCCTGGCAAAGTAGCAGCCGACGGCACGCCTCCGCCTTCGAGTTGACACCTTCTCCTACCTGGACCCAAGCTCATGCTCATGCTGGCAGAGTTGACGGTGAGGAACGTGGAGACCCCAATCCCCAAATCTCGTACAAGAACAACAGCGCAGACGCTTCGACGTCGCCACGGCAAAAGGTTGAAGGTGAGGAAGTTGAAGGCCCCAATCTCGTCGATCCAAATCTGAATAACTTCTCAATAAATATTTGTCGTTCTTTCAAGTGAAAACAAAGCTGTGAGAGCCAGATAATCAAAAATCAAAGAACAGTATAAACAGGAGATGTACATGTACTAATTGAAGGTCGAAGTCCAAACTCTCGTTTAATTTATTCCATGTATTAAACATCGATCGTCGACAGAGTACAACAGCCAACTTGAACCTCATATATATTGTTCGTAGCAAATAAACACCAGACAACACGAAAAGAGAAGGAAGGAACCGCGGGGCTATATATCTCATGCCAAGCAAGTCCCGATCGATACAGACTCGATCGTAGACAGAAGTACCCAACTAACCTAGCAACGAATCACAGATCCGCGCATACATAGTAGTAGCACATCTTTACTCAAGAACATACTAGTAGTAGAATATAACTAGGGGAAGTCGTCGTACCGCAGACTTGAGAGAACAAGCTCGACGTCAACCCATAGCTCTTGGGATCCTGCGGGCCAACGGCGACAGCATGAGGAGGAGCACACCGACGAGCAGGAGGGAGAAGCCGAGGAAGGCGCTCGCGGCGTCGGGGGTCGGGTTGCCGACGGTGACGACGGCGCCAGCAAGTACCAGGCCGCGGCCGGAGTTGAGGAAGAGGCGCTCGAGGCGGCCGCCGGCATGGAGACCCGGGAACACTGCGTCGCCGTTAGGAGGCATCATCTCGGAAGGCATCCGCTCGCAGAGGTGCCGTCTCTTCTCTAGTCTAGAATTCTAGATATGAAGTGCAGTGGGCATATGACTTGATCCGTTGCATGTGTTCATTACGTGGATTATATAGAGGAGCGCGGCAGCTGAAAAGCCTGGACCTGAAACGCAGCTTTCCATCGGCCTGAATATGCAAAGTTTCGCGTTCCTCGTTTGATCCGGGAAGTTGTTGAGAACGAAACTTCCGGGAAGTTTCGCCCACGCATCCGGCTCAGCCATCACATCACATCCTGTTGGTAGCGCGTCGACCTGGACAACCGTGGCCGGGACAGTTGCGGGAGTTTTATTAGGTTCGCGCGCGCCAATAGCCCGCAGGTCTAAGGGAAACGTTGTTTTAACTTGGAACGTCATGTCACAAAGTACAAACCAACACAATGAACCTTTAGTGTGGCTGCATTTATATCTGATCGAGGTGGATGCTTTTTTTTTTCTTCGCACCTTACATTATATTGCCACAAGAAAAAGTTCGAGTACAAGCAGGATGTGATCTGACCTCGTATGGATCCTCGTATTCGATCTACAGCAGCTAACATGATCTTACCTTGGACTGCTTACCGATTGTCTTCATACCAAAAATCAATCAGGTGTATTTACCGAGTAATAATCCATCGGCACTTGTCATTAGCAAATTGTTAATGACGAGGGTCGTCACAATATTGCCATCAAGCTTGCTTAGTACATCGCTCAACAAACTAATACTCCTACATATGGTTATGTGCAGAATCCTTTAGGGTCCGTAGACGATGTCTTAGTGGGACCCATCCTCGCAATTGCTCACGGTACGCTCTATCAATAGTTGCATGGAGTGATAGCGATAGAATGCTGAAAGTGCTCTTGTAATTGTTGGCATGGAGTGGTAGCGACATAATGCTGAGAGTGCTCTTTTAATTGTTGGCATGGAGTGCTAGAGATAGAATGCAGAGAGTGAGAGATCTCTTCTAATTGTTGGCATGGAGTGGCGATAGAATGCTGAGATTGCTCTTTTAGTTGTTGGCATGGAGTGATAGCGATAGAATGCTGATAGTGCTCTTTCAATTCTTGGCGTGGAGTGATAGCGACAGAGTGTTGAGAGTGCTCTCTTGGCATGGAGTAGCGGCGATAGAAAGCAGAGACTGCTCTTTTTAATTGTTGGCATGGATTTCACACAAAAAAAATTTAAAAAAATTGTTGGCGTGGAGTGATAGCGATAGAATGCTGAGAGAGTGCCCTCGCAACCTTAGTTCTTGATGATTCTTGCTGGTTACCTTCGCTCTTTGGTTATTTGCACCTTTTGTTCTCTCGACCATGTGCACTGACCATCAGGATGAGGCAGCTTGCAGCGACAAGGATAGATGACTCTGCAAAATAAAAGTTGGTAAGGAATTCTTGACTTCCAAAAGTGAACTCTCGACTCTCATACACGTTATTTTGTGCTTTCGACAATCACGATCATTCGTAATCCCACCCAATAGCCTGCAGAAGTTCTTGTTTCCAGAAATCATATCGCAAACAACTGCCTGAACTTCATTTTTTTATATTCAGTAACTTAAATGTTTGGCATGGAGTGATAGCGATAGAATGTCGAGAGTGCTCTCGAGTAGTGGCGATAGAATGCAGAGACTGCTCTTTTTAATTGTTCACCTTTAGAACGATTCATGCAGGTTACCTTTGCTCTTAGTTCTTGAAAAAATAAAGATCGCCTTTGCTCTTGATTCTTGTTGGTTACCTTCGTTCTCTGGTTCACCTTTTTCTCTCGATCACTATAGTTTGCCTCACATGGGGGCGCCATGCTCTCAGGTGAAGTGCGTCATTTTGCCTGTTCCAACTTTATGTACTGGCCATCATTGATTTTCACGCAATATTTATAACGAAGGAAAGTTTCGCGCGTGATCAGAGTTGCGAAAGTGATGACGCATCTTGGAGCGACAAGGATAACTCTACAAATGAAAAGTTGGTTGGGAAATCTTGACTTCCATAAGTAAACTCTCGTACACATTGTTTTTTTTTAAGGATATACACATTGGCCTCGATCGCGTCGGTGCTCAAGGCACACGATACCTCAGAGGAATATATCAAATGACAGGAATTGACAGCTCATGCGTCACGCATGTATTGCGATCCAAGGCAGATTAGTTAAGCCTGCTCCGGCTTTTCTTGTTATAGGGGTCTTTGAGAAAACAATTTCAGGGCTCATTTGGATTGGAGGAAAATTTTTCCTTTCCTGTGTTTTTTCTGTGAAATTGAACTGTTTCCTTTAAAATTTCTGTGCGATTTCTGTGAAATTCCTGCGTTCCAAAGGTGGCCTTATTGTTTTGTGATATAATTCATAATCGCGCCCAATAACCGGGCCTGAATTTACAGCAAACGCCCGAAAACTTTGAGGTATTGGGCTGGACCAGGCTTTCCAGGCCCATGAGATGGCAGACCTAGAAAGCCTGGTCCAGCCTAGCCGTCGCAGTTTGCCACACTTCTTCTCCCTGGCCCCAAGAGCCCCCGCAACCAGTAGAACAGTTGGATTTGTCTCTTCGCTTTTCCTCCATGTTCCGGACTCTCCAGAATCGCAGCGATGCGTCCTGCCTTCGCCGCCTCCAAGCTGTCGCCGGCCGTGAGGGAGAAGGGCAGGAGGAAGGGCGCCGCCGCCGCCGAGCATCTGCTCACCGACCAGGTCCTCTCCCTGCGCGCCCGCCTCCACGACGCGCTCGCCCTCGGCTTCACTAGGTATTTACTAATATGCATACGCTTTCCACGGATGAATTCTTAGTCTTTACGGGCGTGTTGAGCAATTATTAGCTTTTCTCGTGTATAGAAGCAAGCATTCGCGCTAGTGATTTGGTAGCGACTGTTTGGTCTCTCGCGGGGAGAGATGCAACTTTAATTTTGTAACTTAGGTTGGTAATCTTACCCAAAGTTCAGAGCGAGGACGATTTAATGTGGCTGTATTTAGAGCCGTTATGATTGAAATATATATTAAAAAAAGGATGATCAGAGAAATCATCACAGTGAGCGGTTGTGTTTATGTACTCATGTGTGTTCTTCACTCTCTTGGTGATCTTCTACTCTTTGTGATATTCTATTCATATTTTAGGTCTGATGGACACGGTGCTAAGAAATGGCAGTCCACTGATGCTGGAATACAGTCTCATGCCCTCAAAGCAATGGCTGCGTTTGTCGGTTGTCTATCGAATGAAATGCTGAAGCTTCCTCCAATAAAGGTGAACCTCCCTTGATTGTTTTTTCTATTTTATATGCTCCGCACAGAGAAGATGTTCTTACTACCAATTCTGAATTATACGTCCATGCTTTTTCTTTTTCTTTTTAAAAAGGAATCATGTGCTTTGATTATAACCAGGTTATTCGTTTAACAGGAGTCAATTTCGGATATAATTGTCGCACTGGATGGTATTCTTAAGACAGGGAGCGTTTCGGTTCTGATTCAGGCAGGCGATGTGAGCTTAAAATTGGTTTCCCGTATAGGAAATTCTATTCGCCAGTACCCAATTGTGGAGTTAGTTTCGTCTCTCTCAAGCCAGTTATCTGCAGTTCAGCTACCTATAGCTATGTCATGTGCAAGTGCAATGAGTTACATATTGAACAGCCTAGTGATGGCAAGCGCTTCAGTGCAGACAGAAATTTGGGACGCTCTGGAGAAAACCAATGCTGTTGCAAGTATTGTTTCAGCCCTGCAGAGTTACACCCATAATGTCCATCCCCTGAGCTATCTAACAGAAATGATATCACTGCTGAGAATTATACTGTGGATCTGGCCTTCCTCGAGATACCATGTGTGGAGCAACTCCAACTTGATGGGGAAACTGGCACAATATTGCTGTGGCACCGAAACAACAGTTGCTGCTAAAACTGTTAAGCTATATGCTGCTCTAGGTACATCCGTTTGGTAATTCTCCTCTTTGCCTTTAAGATTTATAAACATTTTTTTATTTCTCGTTTGGTTTCGTTTTGCATACTGAAAACTTGTAACCAATCAAGGTTTATGCGGCAATGGAGCAATGATCCTTGTCAGGAATGAAGAGTTGATGGCTAAGATTAGTGACTTTATGGGAAAGTCCCATCCTAGCATTACTAGGATTGAAGCATTGAAACTCTGCCAGGTGCTTATGGTAAGAGTTATATTAACAGATTTGATTATTGACTAATAAGACATCTGCTATGTTGTGTTGTCTTCGCCTCTTTTAGTAATGTGAAAGTTGATTTTTTTTTTTCAATACAGAGATCTTCAAAGGTCTGCAATCTTTTAATGACTACACATTGTCAGCCTATTGTTGAAGGCATAATCGACGCAATGAACAATGGTGATAGTTCACTAGTAGCAGAGGGTTGCCGCACTGCACTATTGGCCCTTCGTTACTCTGGGAATCATCATAAATACTTCTGGTCTAATGCTATTGATGAAGTATTATGCAAGGTTATTGCTGGAAGGTTCTTCTCTTTACATCAAGGCCATCAGAATCTGTGCCATGAGGTGCTGCTCAACAAAGGTGTCATGAATATGCATCCCTACGTATGGGATATACTTGGATATCTGGCAGTGCATTGTAATAACAAGTATCTATCTGTAAGGAAACAGCAAAATTGTTTCTTGCAGGCATTAATATCTTGTGCTTGGTAAGACCTAGGTACTATCTCAATCGAAAATGCTGTTTTCCTATACATATTCACCCTGTAATCTGATTTTACGCTACTGTTTGCTTCTTTATGCAGCTCACTTGCAACAGATTTCACGAACAAAAGCAGCCCCATAAAATTGTCCAAAGATGAGCAGGAGCCGATTTTGAGGGCAGTTCTTATGATGCATCTGTCCCCGAGCCAATACATTTTTTCTGAGGCAAGTTCTAAATTTACAGAAGTTATTTTACCATTAGGTGATGATTACTTGAACAGTCTGTTCTCGTCGCTAGAATCCAGTGTTACCAGAAATGTCACCAAATCTTTTGACTCTGTCAAAATTATGACCAACCTCATGAACCTAGCATGCTTGGTGATGGTACAATCTAACCATAGTCTCAACAAGAGGAATGCTGTTGATGTATTATCCACCATTATAAAGGAATGTCTGCACAACAATTTATACATTACGAGGTCAAATGTCGTGTCTCATCTGCAATTTTATTTTGATGGAAGTTCATGTTGCTACCTCGCTGAAGAGTGGGAAGGTGAAAATATTGTTTTATTTTACGCTCTCATGGTGTTGTATAACCTTCTGAGGAGAGTCAGCTTTTTCTGTATTTGCTGCAAGAGGAATTTGGATGCGGGGATTGTATGCCATGAATGCAGAGAGTATTATGCTGAAGGTTTGATAAGAGTCCTTGAACATGCCTTGGGTCAAAACTTGAGCCCTGGACCCAAGTCTTATATTGCACATATACTGAGTTTGTTTGGCCTTTGTGGCTTTCCTAGCAAATTGGGAGGAAAGATGAGAAGTGCATTATGTGATAATGAACTAGTTGATCTGGAACTGTTGCTTGCAAATGGTGAGTCTTTAAATGCTCATGCACCTATCTTGTCAGGAAGGTGTCCTAAGTTGTTACCATCCGCAAGATTTCTCATTGATGATGAAAAGTCGACTGATGAACTGACCAGAAGATCACTTTATCATGTTCGAATTTCTGATCGTGTAGATAGTCATGCCTTGAAGAAAATTTTGGAATATGTGTACACCAATTTTGTCACAGTAGATGATGAAATTGTTAAGCCCGTAAAAACACTAGCAAAGTATTGTTGCTTGAAATCACTGCAAGAGATGCTTCAGAAAGAGCAACCAAGATGGAATTCCGACTGTCCCAGATATGATCTTACAGCAGCACTGGAACCAGCTGAACATTCATTCTCGTAAGTACTGATTGATTACAATGTTATATTTTTCTAACCTTTTGGCAAGTAGGACATGATTCATGATGTATTATTTTGCGGCTTTTGAAGTATTTGATTCATATTATTTTCAGGGACATAATATTGGAGGCACAATCAAATGACGAAATGGAGTGCCTCCATGGCTCATGCCAATTATCAACTCCACATGCTCACAGCCATAAAATTATCTTGAGCATCAGCTGTGACTACCTTCGTGCGCTATTTCAATCTGGGATGCATGAGAGGTTAGACTTTTGTTTCCCAATATCAATCAGGCCCATTTTACTACTTATCTATATGGATTTTTCTTTCATGTTTCAAACAATTGACAAGAGCCATGTCTGCAGCTTCGCAAAGGTTATCAAGGTTCCCCTTGGGTGGGAAGCTTTGAACAAACTAGTCCACTGGTTTTATTGCGGGGAGTTGCCGGGAATTCCTCTGGATTGCCGGTGGAAAATTCTGAACGCAGAAGAGCAACTATCCCATCTAAGATCGTACGCGGAGCTGTCATCCCTTGCTGAATTCTGGTTCCTGGATGGAGTAAAGGAAGAGTGCCTTGAAGTGGTGACCTCTTGCCTGAACTCCAGCACAAAGGCATCAGTCGAGTTCATCAGCTTTGCGGCTAACTTGGGCCAGTGGGAACTGGTGGAAGTCGCTATCAGTAGCGTGGCTCATCTCTACCCGAAGCTGCGAGACTCTGGTCAGCTGGAACAGCTCGATGAAGACTTGGACAACATGCTGCGGGCAGAGTATGTTCGGTATTCGCAGCACGGTGGTGGGAGCAGCTGAATTCTTGATACGCCTGTTCCTGTCGTCTTCCACATGCTTTAGAAGATACAAGCAATGTGTTTAGCAAATTCAGGTTCTTAGGGAGGGTGTACATTTCATGTTTAGAATGTGTAGAATGTTAGAAACGTGTAAAAATGCATCTTGTTGGGTGGTATGAATATCTTGATCTGTACACTGGTGGCGATCTGCTGGTTGGCTCCATCGCAATTTGCATGTTTTGTGGGAATGTATAGTACGCTCAGACACGCAAAAATGAGCATCTTCTGAGTCCATGTTGGTGATCGGCTATTACCGCGATACCGGAAGTACACTTGGCCTGCTACTTATCTCTTAAAGGTAGAATCATTGAGCTGGGTGATGATGAATTGTGACCATTATACTGTCGTTCATTTCTGGGGTTGTTCTGATTTTGCATAGTGGTGTCGTCTCCAGATCCCTGAACCCTGCTGCTTACTAAACAGAAAGGAGATCTGAAGACCGTTAGACAACCCACCCGTCTGCACTCGCCAGCCAAGTGGCACACTTGAACCCAGCTCATCACTCCAGCTCGCCAGCCACATCACAACGGACACTCCTGAATCCTGCCTGATCCTCACCATGACAGCAATTATTAACACTTGCCTGTTTCAGTTAAACAAAACCAAACCTAACGGAACAGATCTCTCGCTCCATTATCAATTCCAAGTTCCGTTACTTAAAAAACGCAGGAGCAACATGGGATTAGCAGCAGCGGAGCAGAGGAGGAGGCCAGGACAGGCTGTCGCCGTCCTCCGCTCGGCGCTGCTCCTCGCCCCGGGCGCTACCGTCCAAAGTAGCGTTCAATAAACAAACCGGCCGCTGCCCGCGCCCGGCGACATAATTGCGGTTGATTAATCTTTTGCCTCCGTCTAATCGTCGTGGCTCCTGAGTTTTCTATGGCAGGCGGTCAGGGGCGCTGCCTCCCGGCGGTGGGGCAGGAAGTCACGGCGCCGGTTCGTGGTGGTGCTGCCATGGCAATGGCGGCCGTCAGATCAGATGTCCATCGCCGTCTCGTCACGGCTGGCGACGCATCGATCGCACGACGGCGCGTAGCGTAGTACTGCAGGTGCTCGGTGGCGGTCGCCCGAGCCCGCCCGGAAAGACGAGCGTTCGGCACCTCACGAGCACGGTGTTTTGTTTTCTGTTTCATCACTCACTCACTCACTTGCAGACTTGCAGCAGGTGTCCGTGGTTTTGAAGGGTTCTCAGCTTTTGCTCCAGGCCATGATGGCACCGCTTTGGTTTGTCGGTGGGCACTAGTAGTACGTGCCAAGCTGCACGTTTCAGGCTGCTGACGGAGTACGTCCCGGTTTGGTCTTTTCTTCCGTTTGCTTGAGTTGTCCTTTTTTGGTGCGGTTTTGTTGGGTACACAGTACTGCCGTTTTCCGCAACCAGCAATTGCTTATTGCGCTTGAATATCAGCAATTGCTTACTGCGCTTGAATCACTGCCAGAATCTGTGATACAAAGATAGAGTACTTCTATCTAAGGACGGCAAAGATTGAGATGCGTGGACCTGTGCCATCAATGTAGCGTATCGACTTGCATACAGTACACCGAGAACGAACAGCTCGGCTGCACCACGCTACGACACCGTCTACATATACTGCAGGCTGCAGCAGTCATGGATCATGGCATCTCTGGAAACACTGGCGCTCTAGGGCCCCTGTTCCATGCTCCACCATTAAACTGTGCTCTGGCCTACGCGCCTGCGTCGCTGCAGACGACGAGATGGCGTTGCGCCCATGCACCTCACCGCTACGGCATCTGCATCTGCATGCAATGCAGGGACCGGGACGAAGCGAGCAAGCAGCCAACGGTCCGATCGATTACGATCAGCTGGGGTTCAGCGCATCATATCATCACGCTGGCACGAGCTGAGGCGCGCAGGGGGCGCAAAGTGCAAATGGTGGCAGGCACGGAGCAGGGGAAAGCTGTGGCGTGTGACCCGGCACCCACATGCATGCAGAGACAGACACGGCTGCCACGGACGCGAGCTCTCACGGGCACCCGGCCCCGGCGCTCGGCATGGCCGCGCAGCGGAGGCAGGAGCACGAGCGAGACGACGAAGCAATCTGCCTTCGGCAGCGTTGGTTGGTTGGTTTCGGTGGCATGGCACGCCGACGGCGTGCCGGCAACGGGCGAGATCGCGGTGACGAACGCCTTTTTCTGCGAGTAAACAAAAGGCTGGTGGTGGCGTATGCCACTGCGCGAATATTTAGAGGCCAGGCAGCACATGCGCCACAGTGCCCGGATCCAGAAGAGATCAAGCCGGGATCGGACCGCCCGGTTCATTCGTTCGGATGGTCTTTCCCCCCTACGCTCCGGTGAACCGGCATCTACTGGCGACATGTGCTGACTCCGAGGCAGATAACCGCAGACAATGAGAGGGCTGCTTGCTCGCTGCCAGTGACCGGATTTTCCATCGCTCTATCCTAGAAATGCTGCCATGATTTGCATGCTGTTCAAACTTCGGACCCACCTCAACAGTCAACAATGTAATGGAACAGTAACCGATCTCAACAATGTGTGGGAAATCTTTTCATTTTCTTGCAAACAACCCTACTACTAGTGATCAGGTGTGACAATGCCAGAGTAAGAACAAATCTTTTTGAGGTGGCAGAAACAAAACTCGAATTTACAGTCGAGCAAAAAAAAACCGAAAAGGAAGAACAGTCAATTGATTAGACCTTCTAATCGATCGTCCCCAAAGAACAAACAAAATCAGTTAAACGTACCCAAGCTATCCTCTCTCCCTCATGATGACAACGAACGAACGAACCCTTTTTGCAAGCGAGACAAACACGGTGGGGATCGGTCAAATTAGCCGGAGGATCTCGGCAGCTCGCCGCTCCACCCTTGCGCCGTCGGCGTCTTCCGCCCCAGCGACGACCGGCACCTCGCCGCCGCAGCCGCGGCGTCCTTGGCCGCGGCGGAAGAGTCCTTGCTCTTGTCCTTGAAGAAGCCGAAGACGGGGCGCGAGCACACGGGCACGTTAAGCACCACCGGCGCCACGCGGACGCCGGACGAGTAGGACCGGTCCACCGCGCGGGACCGGGACTTGGACGCGGCGTGGAAGCTGCATGGGGAGCTGGAGCTGCGTTCCAGGCTCTGCTGGAAGACGATCTTGCCGGAGGAGTTCATGCGCGGGGAGTCCACGGAGAGGCAGCGCGGCGGCGACGGGCGGCGCCGGGCCGGGCTGCGGCCGGACCGGTGGGTGGAGGTCGTAGAGGTGGAGTGACGGTGCTGCTGGGAGGAGCGGACGAGGCGGATGCGCGGCGGGTTGGGGTCGGCGGCGGAGTCGAGGGAGAGGCGCGGGATGTCGTCGTGGTCGTGGCCGGAGGAGGAGGACGACGAGGAGAGCGAGAACCGGGACGACGCCAGCGACAGCGACGCCTCCGAGTCGGAGCTGTCGCGGAGGAGCGGCGCCGACGACAGGTCCGACGCCGACGCGCGGCCGTTGTTCCGCTGGAGAAGGAGCTTCAGCGACCGCGCCGCCGCCGAGTTCGTCGCCCGTGCCGGGGTCCTCGCCGTCGACGCTGGCGTCGGCTTCGGGCTCGGGCTCTGCGCGGCCGCTCGCTTGAGCCCGAGCAGCTCCCGCCACCGGCTGGAGCAGCTGGGCGCCTTGGGCGAGAACACGTAGGGGTCGGCGCCGTCAGCCGCGACGACCGCCGCGGCACGGAGCTGCTTGATCGGCTCCGCCTGCGCCGGCATTGCCTCCTCCGCCTCCGACGACGACTGCGGCGGCGCGGGCGCCGGCAGCATTGCCTCCGGATCCGACAAAGGCGCGGCCTTTCGCAACGGGAGCAGCTTCCCGTCCGCGAATAGCTCGTCCGCCGGGAGCATGGTGGCCGACCCGCCGAGACTGAACTCGAAGTCGATGAAGTCCTTGGAGATCGCGGGCTCCGGCGTGACGGCCGCAGCGCTCACGGCCACGCCGCCCAGCACGGGAGACGACGACGACACGGCCGGCTCCTCAGCCACCGCGTCACGGCTGAACGAGACGCGCGGGCTAGGCCAGCCGTAAGGCGCGGCGGCGGGGAGGTTACTCGCGACGGCGGAGGCCATGGCCGGTTGTCGAGCCTCAGCGCATGAAAGTCAGAAGCGCACTACGTACGCAGTGGCACTCGTCCTAGCTAGCAGTGGTGGTACGGCGGCGTTTAGTTGGCGGTGGGCGGGGAGCAGGCGGTGTGGTGTGAGCCGGGTAAAGGTGGTAAAGGCTGGTTTATATAAACGGTGAAACGAAGATGGGGTGGTGGCGTTTTGGGGTGGGGACCGGCCGGAGTCCGGTTCGCGGAAGGAAGGAGAAGAGGTGGCCTTTGGGCGGGGCGACGCGTGAAAGGGCGCTCCGGGTGCGCGCAGAGGCAGGCAGGGGAGACGGACGGAGCTCGTCGGTTTCCGGGTTGCCAGATTTGTTAACGGCACCGGCCACAGCCTACAGCTACGGCCAGGGAAGATACAGAGGGGACGGCTGCCACGGCACTGGTGTGGTGTTCAATTCAATTCAGTGGGTTTTTTTTTTCATGGCTTGGCTGAGCTAATTCAGTGATCCGATCGACGTGGTTTCGAGATGAGATAAGATCGCAGCTCAGCTGGCGACCAAGTGGAATCATCAGGTGTAGAATCTGCTGCATTGAGAAGATGTGGAGTTCACAGTTTATGGTGGTACATCTGTGCATAAGATCGAGTCGCCATAGTGTACCTCATCACGGATGTTCGGTGAGGCCACCCGGCTCACGGGGATGCGCAGATGAGATTGTCTGAGACAAACATTTTTGTTCCTACACGAAGACACGAGGTTTATACTACTCCCCAAGTACATGTGGTTTGTTCCGGGTGAATTTAGGAATCTTCTGCGCAAACGCCCCTGCTGGGTAAAATGTGCGGATGCGCTTCAGGAGGGTTCAGAATCAGAAGAGCTAGCTTTTTGGATTTGTATAATCACGGCTTTCATTTGGAGGCAACTGCTGCATGGGGGCTTTGTTACATCAATTAACAAGGCGAAAAAGGCCAAGAAACACATCTGAATGCCGCAGCGTGGAGTGTTGCGATTCGGCCGCGCAGGGACAAAACGGGGCGCGTTAGTTTATCACCCTGGTGGTGGCCTGCGCGCGAGGTAGACAACAAAAGGACGGGGCCTGATTACGTAGCTCCAGGTTTCAGATTTTGGTAGCGCATGCATGGAGTTTGGAGGTTACCGAATGAATGTTTGCCTTCCCAAAGGATCACGGATGTTTCAGGGAGAGATCGATCTGCAGCTTTGAGGTTGAGGGCATGCCGCACCGCATGTTTCCTGTCCTCATCCGTCGGTATCCTGCTCAGAGGATATATGCTGATCGATCCTGCACAGTGCTGGAGATGATCCTGGTCTTGGAATGCTGCGCTTCAAGAGATCACGGGTAAACTACTACGTACAATATTTTATAAAGACAGAAAAAAAATGTGTCGTGCACCGGTGTATGAAAACAGAGACCGACATTTCACTATGGCCTATCTTCTCGGTGGCTTCTTCTTCCTCGCTGCAAGTGCACGGCATTATCTTGACGGAGTAGGTGGCAGTCGTCGTAACCCCTTTTACGCTAGCCCATCCCTGGTGCGTCGTGCGGTTCTCGACGGCAGCACAGCACCGAGCTTGGTTAACTAACGGCCAGTGTCCCTCTCCCGAGAACGAGGCGCTCGGTTGTCGATCGCTCGCTTTGCTCGCGCGCATCGCTCCCCGATCCCCAACGCACGCGCGCTGTTGACCGGCCCCCTCGCCCGAGGCCCCCCTCCCTGAGCGCGCGCCGGCCAACGGCGGAGCTCCCCGTGCTCTCCGGCACGCAATCCTGGTGCGTGTGTTTGCCCGGGGTGGTCTTCTTCGCGGAAATCGGCAGCGCCTAAAAAGGCCTCATGATTTTCGCATGGCCGCGCGCCCACGCTCCGCTAGCTGCTGGTTCGAGATGGACGAAAACGATGGCGCGGTACGTTTTCCCGCCAAGGATGGACCGAGCGATCAAGTAAAGGCCGCCGGCCTCCGTCGTCGGGGGACCGCCATGAGCGGCCTGCAGGCGGGCGGCATTGTGCGGGTGCAGGCTGTGCCGAGCAGAGCACAGGAGCGGCGAGGAGCTGGCGCGCGAGGCGGCAATCATTTGAACCGCTGCCGAAATGACCGTCCTGCCCTCGCCTGTCGTTTTCCGTGCAAAAAAAACACTCCTACTCCTGCCCGCCATACGATGGAGGCCGTGGCAGAACGGGATTGGAATGAGACCGCGAGGGGCAGTGCGGGTTTTGCAGATGGTTAGGCCGAATCTACCACTCCTGCCCGCCGTACGATGGAGGCCGTTCGGACGGATCGGACGGATGCGCGTGCATCCCTCCTGGCCCTGACACGACGAGGCGTCGTCCGTCTCTTCAGTCTTCACGATCGACACGTCCGGTGTTCCCTGTCGTGTTGCTGTCCGACTCCGCATCGACGGACGTACCGTTAAGTGCGCTGCAGCAGATACAGCCGTTACGTACTGGTTCCCGTGGACGGGGATTCGATACGCTGCCTGCCTGCCGTGACCACCACCTGCAATAAAGGCTGCAGCAGCGCAAAGTGACACCAAGGATTCGCAGCTTTTCCCGCGCCGGCCCGGCCCTGCCTGTGGCGCGCGACGGTGTACTACGATGCTACGAGGAGCACGTACGCCGCCCGCCCAGGTACGTACTTGAGCCGGTGGCGGTGCGCATGCTACTCTACGCACACGGCAAGAATACCGGCGAGCAGCGCAATTTGCTTCGTTCGTGCATGGTCGCCGCACTCCTGCTGCGTACTCCTACGGCTGGCGCCCGTCCGCGTTTGACTCTCTTCACGGTCACTGCTTAGTTTTTAATTCCTTCTCGCAAATCAAGTCAACGTTTCGATCGAATGCAGATGATCACACTATGTGTGCCGGCCGCTATCTGTAATAACCTAGAACCAACCGAAAGCGCCAGGTAGAAATTAAATCACGCTTCGAATCGATCCGTTACCACTAAACAAGGCGTTTACCTCCTGCATGCGTTGCAAGATTATGACTGCAATTGCAAAGATAAATATACTAGTATCTGTTTGCAAAAGTCAACCGATCGACCGCTACCTCTTCTCTTGCGAAACTTCTTCGATGCAGTAACGAGACGACACAGACGCCAATGTTAATTTTGACCACATCACATGGACTGTGTATGCTGGTTTGTACATGCAGAAATTCATACTGGTAGTTAAGATGGTTTAGTTGGTCAAACCAGTTTTGAGAATCTAATCATTCGTTTGCATGACCATATAATCATTTGGGAGAATGTTCAAGTGATAATGGAGCTGGATCGGACCTGCTAGTTTTTTTGTACGGTTTAATGGTTCATAACGCCCTTCACGGACCGACTTAATTACACATGGAGTTGTATTCTAGTTGTAGCAATATTCCTAAATAGTAGTATACTACTGTATGCTGTGTCGCTGTAGCATGTACTAGTAGAGTACTAGTGTGCTAGTGTAGCATGCATGTAGTATCGGCCGTTCTTCATGGACATGCGTACGTACTACTCCTTGCTATATCTGACACCAGTTACAAAGACAGCTCGAAGAGGCAACCACAAGGAATTCAAGTATATTGGTGACTTTTTTAACTGAAAGTCCAGCCACAGCAACTAGTAGAGTACTCTACTTGAAAAGAATCTGCAAGAACAGTTAAGCAGCAAAATCAAACCATAGCACACTGCTATCTAAACGAAGAATGACCAAACCATTTGTCCTCTTGCACTACGTGAGTAAAGCTGTGGAGGGTATCCAAACCAAAGGTGTATGTACGTCCCTTTTGGCGACCAGCACCTTAAAAAATTTCCCACAGCCTTGTGCTGCATATGGACCGAAAGTATGGAGTCACCTGCGTGTCTCGCCTCTGCACCATCTGCGCATCTAGCCTCCAATATTTTTGCCCTCGCGTCCATGTGATCTTTGTGGTGAAAGATATAGGAAAACAGAGATGCTTTTCGATTTGACCCGCCTCGCAAAAGGGACAAGCACACTTTTAGGCTGCAGAACATGGACGCATCATGTGCTAATCTCTTTCCCTGATATCCATGTCGACCATCTCTAGCTTATCTGAGACCCCCAAAAGTTGCCATGATAAATACTCCTATGTCTTTGTGTGAAGCTTTCCTCCTGACCGGCCCTGTGCATGTTGGCCTTTCGAAAAGGGAGACAAAGCACCGAAACCGTCTTAAAAAAACCTGACGTGGAAAAATTCTGTGCAGGGCAGTTTAGGCCCGTTTGGATCATTTTAGAGGATGCGGTAGCAGTCACATCAAAGATGCCGGCAGCATTTATGTGTACTAAACAAAGTCAAATTACAAAACTAAGTTCAGGACCCTCCATCTATTCGCGAGACAACGTAATGAGGTATTAAGCGGCGATTAGACATGTTACTGTAGCATCACTGTGTCAAACATTGATTGGCTCGTTAGATTCGTCTCGAAAACGCCGTCTGCAGAAAGGTTTGTAATAAGTACCCCTAAATAGTAAATTCTTACTTTAGAGGGGAGGTGTTAGCAACGGGGCCTTAGTGCACAAAACCAGAACTCTCAGCGATGACAGACAGCTAGCTCAAGGAGGCAAGGCAATGGAATGGAACCTACTCAAACTCAACAATGGCATCATGCTTGTGCGGCCCAAACAACAACTCGACGTCGTTAAGGAAGAGTAACAACAAGAGATCATCCACATGCTGGCAACAACCTTTTGACTGATGCACAACACACTCAAGACCGATAAGTACAGGGCAGCATGATGGTATGATTAGGCTGTAGTGGTAGTACGCCTAGTAGTATAAGTATATATTCAACGGCTTGTTGTTTCAGTAGTGGCCTGGATCTAAGCCGAGCCGTTGTTTTCTTATTTCTGAATTCGGGTTCTGATACACTGGCACACAGCATATGATACACACCTAGCTGTGGGGGTAGCTAGGCTAGGTATCCGTTCCAGCAGTACAGTAGCCACCCAAGCCATGTGCCGGATTCATTTCATACTAACCAGACTTAGAAAACCGCAACTGTTCACTGGACCGGCCTCAACCCAAATGAATCTTGGCATTAGCCAAGTGCGCAGGCGTCCAGCTGTATATACATGCTCGCGCCCCGGTGGCGCGCGCCGACGAGATTTCTCGGCAACAGTTTCCCACGCGCTCCATGCAGCAGCCGATCGAGCGCCAACTTGTGTTTGGCCGGCGACGTACAGTGGCCTGCGAGCTGCGAGACGTACAGTGGCCTGCGAGCTGCGAGCGCCACCGTCCTACTGCGATCCGGCAGCACGGAGATCACATCGGAACTCGTTACAAAAACATGCACCACATGTCCATTCGCGTGCTCCAATGGCCACCACACACTCGATCGATCCTTCTCTGTAGTACTTCTTCGATCAGGCATGGAGTTTACAATTTGCAAATTGGCATTTCCTGATCGCGCGAACGGGCGTGAGCCCAGGGTGCACGATGATCAGTGTGATCGAGTTCAGATCGATCGTCAGATGCATTGGCTATTTTGGCTCTGCAGCAAGCAGAAGCTGGCCGTAGAAACCGTGGTCCCCGGCCCTGCGTCTGTCACTCACATGCGATATACGATACGATCCAATAGGAAACTCGGCCATGCATTGGATCTCACATGCTTGCTCTGCATCGCCAGCCAGCCAGCCAGCGGCACAGTGCGGCGCCTATCGGGAAACCGAGAAGCTAAAAAATTTATCTGCTTCTCGAGCCGGCCTCTTTCGCCTGCTAGAGGAGGACGACGAGGCGCCGGAATTTCCTACTCGCCGCTTGAACCGGAGGAGCAGTGTTATGTCTGAAGGGAACGAGCAGCTTCGTCATCGCTGGCGAATAGTCTTATGTCTAGCCTCTGTACGGTGTCCGACGCCAGGCTGCCAGGTGCCCACATGTACAGTACGGTGGCGGCCGTACGCGTGCGTACGGTGCGGAGGACTGGTACGTGTACGTCTGCCCTGCTGCGAGACACTGAAGAAGAGAATCCAGCGCTCTTGGGCCTGTGGAGCTGCCACTCAACTGCCGTACTACGGTGATGGGCGGCTCGTACGCACGTACAGTACGCCGTAGACTACGTCGACGTGTTGTTGCTTTCTGTTTGGTGCCGGTGCGCTGTAGCGGCGGCATGTGATGCTGTAGAACTCTGTCCAGTGTCCTCGTCGGGCATCGGCCGGCGCGGCGGTCGCCGTCGGACAGGGCGGGGGGTCATGGGCCTTTTTTCCCCGTCGGACAAGGACGAAGGCCGAGATAACCTAGTAGCAACCCACGGCCCATTCTCATTTGCTTTTCATAACCCTGGGCCCATTCTTTTCCGACGTAGCCCAAGAAAACTGCACTGTGGCAGCATGCGCAGTTCTTCAGATAAGAAGAAGATGGCAGCATGCATGGTTTCTTCCGCCAACTGATTTCCACTCAAGAACGTACATATTCTCCTTTTTGAAATGGCAAATCAAATCAGATAAGAAGAAGATGGCAGCATGCATCGTTACGATGTTCTCTTCAGTCACACTTTCCTCCGATTCTAGGTGCCCAATTGTCCGCATACGTACGATTCGGCTACAGTGTACTTTGCTACAGTAGTCAATGTCCTGGCCCACCTACTAATCCTACTCCTAAACCCCTAGAACTTAGGCCCCTCGTGCTGGCATTTCTGCAATTGACGCGCTCGCGGCTGCTCATCACACACGGCGCGCCATGACTCTGATCCGTCTGCAACAGAGGCGAACTCGAAGACGAACAAATCATCCCCGCCAGCTGCCGCGTCGGAGCCAGGAAAGGGACGGGTTGATCTCGATTTCTCCACGTACTGTTGCATGCCGCCATCGCGGAAAACTGATCGACCGGAGACGGCGATCGCTTCGCTTTCTTTGCTAGTCAAATCAGTCTGTCCGGCTTTCGCTGATGCGTGAGGGACTCAGCAGACTGGTACGGTGATAAGCTCTCCAGCAAATTCCCCATGAAAGCTTAAGCGATAAGCTGGGTAAAAATCAAAGCATGCAACGGTGACTCGTCTTCTTGTGAAGCTCATTGTCTGAAAAATACATTTTTATATAGAAAAACGTTCTTCCGAGGAAGCCTTTTTTCTTGCATCAATGGTTGGGGGTAGGAAGAAGAGAACAAGCATGCATGTACCAAATGTCAGGAACGGACGGCCGGGAATGACTCCTTAAACCTTGATGGACATATATGGTCAAAACATATGCTGTGTCTGCGAGTGCAATTCTTCTTGCTCGACAGAGAGAGCATCTGGAATGGAAGAATGGATTGGGTTACAGCATGGTGTTGTCGTCTGATAAGCACTTCGAGGTTGATCTTCTTTTTATCTGAATTGGCAGGGTCAGTAGTAGCTAGCTCACTAGAAGTTTTAGCTAGGCTAGGCACCTAACACCAAGAAGAGAACTTCCATTTCACACGTAGGGCTGCAAATGGTGATGAGTGACTGGACTGCCAATCCATTCCTCTTCACCATACCCATTGTTTATCGTTGCACGGGTGCATAAAGTCGCTCAATCATAACAGCAACCTACTGAAAACCTAGTCGACGGTTTAGTGAGAAACCCGGTCCTTTCTTTCTAGCGGTAGACTCGTTGAGTTCCTTTTTGTTTCATTTGACAAGGAAATTAAAATAAAGAAAACTTCTTTTCAGGTGACCTCAGCGCGTGCCGAATTCTTCTTTCTCAGAGAAACGGGAGCGGCGATGTGACCCCTCACGTTACAGGATTAGGTAAACCTGCAGCCGGCTTTCTACCAATAAATGCCTTGTTTTTCATCGGCGCACGAATGGGTTCGCACATTGATTACGCGCGCGAATTTCGTGATCGAAAAGCTTCTGCTTGCCGTGGTTGGCAGTCTCCGGAACTGGCGCCATGCTGTGCTCTCCTTCTGTCAGGCAGCTTCAGGTTTTCTGTTGTGACCCAGCCGGCCTTCGTGTTCTTTCCCCTGAACCGAAAAGAAAACAGAGCAGTTTCAGAGATGCGTCGTCGACGAGCAGGTCGAGCTGGTCTCCTGCGTTAGGTAACCGTCGTTGTCTATTACACCGGCACCAAATAATCAAGTGCCCTTGCAGGATCGAAGGTTTGCCGAACCTACAGTTGGATAATGCTGGTAGAGGGTGATGTATCCATCTGTGCTTAATAAGATACTGTACAATAGTAACGACAGTCCACTTCAGCTGACAGATGATTCTGATAGAGAAGGAATTGATTTGTCATATCACACATAGTACGATCATTATTAAGAAAAGAGCCAGTATGCTATTCTAGCAATGACAATCTGTTTGATCTCAGAGATCTTGAGCTCTGTCTCTGCATCGATCCTTACCACTGGTGATGCACAGCCCATGAATTGAATATTGTCGTGTAGCATCCAAGGATAAGAATCCCTTACATGAGAGGAGTTTTGGCGGTATCGCTAATGTTTTCCGTTTATCAATGATGAACTAGCTGTTGATAAGTCTGTTTTGTTTTCCCATTTTTTTGCTCTTGGTGTTGACAAAGATGTATATGCATCTTGTATTCTTTTCAATGAAAACAGGACAGCGCTCAGAGTATCATACTCCGGCTGCGATTTCCGCATTATTTGACCGGGGTTCTTTCATGCCTGCTTCAAATGGAAGGCGGCATGGTGAGTTCAGAGAAGAAGCAAAATGATAGTATTTCCAAATCAAGTAACCCAAATCAGGGTCATTACTATAGTAACCTGTAGACGGATCCGATGAAGCTTCAGAATGACACTTCCGTGATTTCCATCATTCCAATATGGTTTCAGGTACACGTATGACCAATTGCCCAATACGTGTGTTTGTGTGCCCACCTAACAACATTGACTCTCATTTCCAGGTTCTAATTGTCCAAGAGATATTTCTTTGCATATTCTGGAATTGATTCTATGCTCATCTCTCCTCATCTGTGACCTACCTTCCGTTGGAGGATGAGGAACATTTAGGTGAGTTCTTCTTGCTGTGTGAATATACCTGCTGATGGCTTAGCAAACCATATCATAGATCAAGTGGCAAACTGTCTTGTCCTGGTGCTCATAGACCAGCCACTGATTGGACCCGTTCACTTAAGCAATAAAAGAATCAAGCTGCTATTAAGTGCCAGGGGTTTCTGCACATTTTTCTTCTGTATCTCTGGTTCAGAATCTAGCAGCCCTGCCTTCAAACAGAGGAAAAAAAATATCTAGCAGCCATCAGAGAGTAGTAGTGAAAAAATTACTAGTTTTTGTTCCACAAATCATTGTCATCTACTCAGAAGAGATCAGAGATATATATGTACCTGACAAAGAGGTGCTTCATACTTACCTGTATTTCGGTCAAAGTAGAAAGATGGTAGCTGTACTGTGATAGAAAGATGCCTGAAAAATTAATTAAAAGGTACTACTACAAGTGGTAGTAATAGTGGCCAAAGACTACTACGGTTGCTTTTGGGTGTATCTATCCTCTGGATTCTTGAATGACAAACTGACGGCTCTCTCTCTCCTTTCCGCCGTTCTTTATTCCATTCCTCCATAGGAATAGATGCACGCTCCATTTCGATGAGCAGTTGCGATTGCTCACCACGATGCAACGATGCTCGATCTAGACGAAGCCAGAGGCTATGCCGCGGCTAAAAGAGGAAGGAATCGTCCTAAAAATAGGTTAATTAAAAAGATGTTGGATTTCCTCGCGCTAAGCATCTGCTGCAAATGTCTCTATCTTCATGATCAATTTGGCCACATGACGGTATCTAGTGTGCCGGTGACACGTGGGCCCAACGGAACGTATTGGCTGTCAGTGCCACACCCTCCAAACTGAAAAGGGGCCCTTGTGTCCTAACTCACCGTCCTTTGCACAAATAGAGCAGTAGTAGTACTGCACGGCTGGTGAACACCGGCAATCCAGCGCAATCGCACTGAGTTTCAACGCATCAATCAGTTCAAACCAAATCTATGGACTATCATAAATAAAATGAATGCCAAGTTTGTTTCAAAACGTTGGCTCTTCTCGGTGAACAGTTCATATCACCATGTCTGTCCCAAACGGGACCTTAAAACTCATGTTACATGGCACAATTATGTGTTTCAGGTCCTTCAGCGGATTGGGCCATGGGGGGGATGCATCAAAAACTAGGAAGACGCCAGAAAGACAGCCATCATCATAGCAACAAGAATGAAGACGACGCGATCGATAGCTATGCCAGTGTGTGACTGTGTGCCCAGATAATGGCCCGGGCTCTTACAAAACCGTAGAATGATGAGCAGCAGCAAACAAGGGACATGTTGCAGCGATTTGCCCATCTCCCAGCACGTCACGCTTCAGATTTCAGAAGGTGACCGTCCCTGCATCACGTACAGTGTGTGCGCGTCACAAGTCCTGGCCACTGGTCCCGCGTATGCTTGTCCGTTCGATGAGGATCCGACGGTGAACGGGTGCTGTCTCTGTGGACAGGGACCTCCGGTGGGCCCGGAAGGGGACACGTCGGCCCGTCAGTCCCGGTCGTCCGATCGTAATCGGATGGCGACAAGCGGGGGCATGTGCAGGCCATGTGGCGGTGGCCAAGTGGTGGGCCACGGTGCCGACGTGTCCGGGTCGCTTCCGGCTTGGGGACGCACACTGGCCATGGCCGTGACATGAGCCGGCCTAGCCAGTTTGGCCGGCCTGGCCTATACGATGCGTCCTCTGTCTACTGCTACAGTAGACAGCGAAATTGACCAAAACACGAATATATACTTGGGAAACTCATCGATCCCCAGAAAAAATCAACGTTTGAATCATTTTCGTTTTGTACGTTTGCATTGTTATAAGATCGTGACGAATCCATCTGCTTCTGTGTGCGTAGACCGAACTAAGAATTTCACCGTTCGTAAGGTTCTAGGTTACGGCGAGCAGCTGTATACGTGGCTCTGAGTCACTGAGAATACGTATTCCACCCGCAACGTACACCGGGCTAGGGAAAAAATACGTATCCGGCCGACGTTGACGTCGCCGAGTACGTCGGAATCGTTCGCCGTCCTGTTTTGCCATTAGACACATGGTAATTATCTCACTCGAGCCCGTAATCTACAGCAAGCTAACACTAGTCCTGTTGAAAGTTAGCTCCCTGATGGAACTAATGAGCTTTACACGATCCGTTAAATCGGAAGATATGCAAGTAACCGGATCTCTTTTTTGTAGTAAAGTGTTTGGTACTTTTCGGCTAACTGATCGATTTAAATTAAAAGGTGCGGGCGCATACCGTAGCGGCATGGGAGGCCGGCTAACCGAATTGTTTCGGCAAGAGTATCTCATGGCTTTACCGGTATACATGCACCACCTTTACAAGTGCACGGATGGGTGTCGATCTCCCCCCATCCCTCCTTTGCCTGCTAGAGAGCTGTCGCATGCAACTTGGCATTTGCAAGCATACATATCTAGGTTTTAATGCGACGGAATTGTTATATGTACTTAAATTTAGGACGAATTAGCCGAAACAGTCACTGACAAGTAGGTCTACGAAGCATTTTGACAAAGTAATACCCATTTGGGGCGCGAATTTTATGGGTTGTGGTGATGATATTTATTCTAACCACATGTGCGTTTTTGAGCTATGAAAAGACAATTGGTACTAATCGTTAAAAAAAAAAGACAATTGGTACACCGGACAACTAAAAACCCTGGTTTCTTTTCTCGCAGATGTGATTATGTGAACGCCCGTACCCTGACTTGGTGCGCAACAGCACATGCTGATGACGAATTATCTGCCATAGCAGAAATCAAATTGCGAAACTCGAATTAGGCGTAGCCAATCTGAGATATCAATCGGTCGACCGATCAGCTGTTAGGTGATTAGGTTGGCGTTTAATTGGGATGGCTCGCTCGCATCGCATCGCGTGGGTCTGCATGCGTGCATCAGCGCGGGAATGAGCATGACATGATATCAGCGTCGTGTGAGCTCACGGGCCTAACACGGCGTGCCACCTGGCCTATGGCACAGTGCCCAAGAAAAGTCTCTCTCTCTCCTTCTCTCTCTCTCTCTCCCCCCTCTGCGTAGCTGAGCATCCACAGAAGTTGACCAGCTGTGTAGTGCTCCTTTATATAATACCCTCATCTCCTTCCGCTTCAACCGCTTAAATTTCTCTCGGAAGAAGGTCGAATCAATTAATCTTCCTAGTCCAGCAGAAGCAGCTCATCAAGACCTGCAACTGGGGGCGGAAGAACAAGATTGGTTCGCGTGAGCCATGGCGGCGGCCATGAATTCGCTGAGCATGGTGGAGGCGAGGCTTCCTCCGGGGTTCAGGTTCCATCCGCGGGACGACGAGCTCGTGCTCGACTACCTAGCCAAGAGGCTCCACGGCGGCGTCGGCGTCTCCGTGGCGAGCATCTACGGCTGCCCAACGATGGTCGACGTCGATCTGAACAAGTGCGAGCCCTGGGATCTGCCTGGTAAGAGACCTAGCTAGGATCTTACATGCTTTCTATGTAGAGTATGCGGCGAGTCAAGTTTGCGCAATTTGTTTCTCTCGGCATGATCGAGATTTTTGCCATGTCAAGTTGCACTGTGGATTATTCTTCGTCGCCCTTGTCCTTTTAATTTGTTTGCTTTTCCCCTCTTTCTGAGAACACTATTCCTTTTGGGGTTATGATTTTGTTATGTTATGTTGTTGCCTTGTGCAATTATTGATCTCTCAAACAAATTTGTTCTGCTGACTAATTTTTGATGAGATATGGTGATCCGTTCTAACAAACATACAATAAGCACTCTTCGCCAAAAAAGAAAAACATACAATAAGCACACATGTATATCCAAGAATTATTTGTTGTTCCTACATGTCTTGTAAGGTTTCCAATCATTCATGTATGCCCATAACTTGCTGTTCACTCATCTACAGGATTCTCGAATTTAAGATATCAGAACGAGCCATACCTTCTCTCCATTATTAACTAGTCTCTATTCCAAGAAAATTATCTTTGCTCCTTTCCTACATCCCTGCATGTTTCGCCTTCAACTGGCAGAAAGTACAATACGTGCGTATGCCATACTTCTGTACAAATTCTAAGATGCATGAATACCCACAAGTACTGCATATATGCTAATTGAACCTTTTCACTCCTAGCCATAACTGAAGCGACCATGACATCCTCTTCCATCTCTCATCAAGTGGCAAGTTGCAACTATGCGAGACTCCCATACCGCAAGAATTCTAACTTTTCTCTCCTTCAATTAATTTTCTTCTTTTGTCCTCTTTGGGTTTGCCCATGCGCTTGTTTTAGTTTTTCTCTGGAGCATTTAAGCTTTTGTATTTATAGCTATCTCCCCCTTTTGCAAAGTCTTGATCTAAGGCACTGAAAAGCAAAGACCATCTCCAAATGCATCAATTACTGAAAAGAAATAGTTTGCCAGAATTCAAATTCTTCTATATATTTCAAAGTTCTAGATCCGGAGCCCAGCTAGTATTAACATATGAATCCAGAAAATCTGCAACGAGAACAAAATTCACACGTCTTGTCTGCCTTATTTTGTCGCCTTCCCTTCTCCATAACAGAAGGATATTCTCGCTTCCAAGAGTTTGTTTGGCCCCGTCTTGGCCTTCTCCTCATCTGTCCCTGTTCCTGCCATGCTATCAAATATTCTCTCACTTTGCCCCATCCTAAATGGAATTAGCAGCCAATGGATGGGGACAAACACCAAAAGAAGGTCTTTCACTTTGCCTATTAGTACCAAAATATCTTGTGATAAGATAATAAACGCATATGATCAATTTGATACCTCTCAAGAATCAGATATATTTTGTACCTAAATTGCGTCTTCACTTCTCTAGCTTGGAGGAATTGAGACACATTGGCTGTATTATAATTTTTATTTACAAGATTAATGATTTAATATTGACTATGTTTACGAGTTATTATGGTATTAAGGATTTACACAACAGCGCCAGTTAGTAGTTATTTTTTTTCTAAACCTTGTTTGTTTGTTTGTTTGTTTATCTATTGACTAGTAATGATTTTTCTTTGATTCAGACATTGCATGCATTGGTGGAAAAGAGTGGTACTTCTACAGCCTTAGGGATAGAAAGTATGCCACCGGCCAGCGAACAAATAGAGCAACTGAATCAGGGTACTGGAAGGCCACGGGGAAAGACCGCCCAATAAGCCGGAAAGGGTTGCTTGTGGGTATGCGCAAAACTCTTGTGTTTTACCAAGGTAGAGCTCCAAAGGGGAAGAAGACTGAGTGGGTTATGCATGAATTCCGTATGGAAGGACAAGGTGATCCCACGAAGTTGCATTTCAAGGTAATAATTTTTGTATTACATATTCCCATTTTCACCTGATTTTATTCCCTTCTTTTACCTGTTTGATGGCTATGTATGTTTTCAAATCTTACCAAAATTTGAGGAACGGATCTCAGCGGATTGATCTTCCCATGGATAGATCATGTTAATATCCGCTAGCAAAATCATCAGAACTTCAAGCACACGATATATACATATGCGAACTAAAGAATAAACATAATATATTTCAAAGTTATTTAGATACTACATAAGGGCAGGTACATCTTATAGGTGGTCTCATCATAGATATCCACATATATGGATAGTTGTTTTCGTTGTCTCAAGAAGTACGATATTCTTTATATGCAAAAGGAATATTACGAGTTGCATGGCAACTACATCCTACAATGGTAAAGATACTCTAATTTTAGCGCATGAGGTGCCTCGCGACAGTCTCTTTCTCTTATCATGTCATCAAAATTTCCATATGTCAACGCATGACTATGAGACTATGTAACGTTGTACCTAATAAGATAGCCGTAGTGCTGACATGTTCTTCATTCATATAGTATTTGCACAATCACATGTAGTAGATATAATGGAATGCAGCTCATTATACACACATCTCTCCTCTCATCTACTACTCAAAGATGGAGCCAAATATATATGAAAACAACAAATTCATAGTCAAGTTAGGTGTCATTTGAGTAATAAAATATGAGGTTTTGGGTCAATGCAACTCTTCTCAGTACACATAGTTTTCTGTTGAAATTATCTGCATTTATTAATGCCAATTAAGAGTTTTTTTACTTTTGGTTGTGTACTTGATAATTTCTTTCCTGAATTATGAGTCACTCTCATGCCAGCTACTTATGGCTTCATAACTTGAATTATTTAACCAAATAGCAGATGCAATTGCAGTTCTAGACTCTCGCACCAAGTTTTCTCTATGTATCATGTCTTTTTCCATTCATTTTCAAGCAATAGTCATATATACTCCACATTTGAGAAATTATAGTGGCTCGAGAAAATCATACATATCACATGCTTTGAGATGTTTTGCAACAATACATACATATACCACTCCTATTGTCATATCTAGCTAGTGGCTTAACGTTGTTTTTCCTAATTTTTGTATTTGAACAGGAGGACTGGGTCTTGTGTAGGGTTTTCTACAAGAGTAGGGCAACAATTGCCAAGCCACCCACAGAGAGCAGCAGCAACAATATCGACACAGCCACAACTTCGTTGCCTCCCCTAGTTGACAACTACAATATTTCCTTTGACCAACCGGGCTCAGTGCAAAACCTGGAGGGTTATGAGCAAGTGCCCTGCTTCTCCAATAATCCCTCTCAGCCGTCCTCATCCATGAACGCTTCACTGTTGTCAGCCATGGCCGCTGATCAGGAGCAACACATGGGCAAGTCAGTCAAGGATGTGTTGATGAGCCAATTCAGCAGGTTTGAAGGCAACGTGAAAAGAGAGACTCCTCCTCAAAGTAATTTCTCACAGGATGGATTTGAGTATTTAGCTGAGAGTGGCTTCCCACAGATGTGGAACTCGTTCAATTAATTGATTTTCTCGGAAGGGTGTCACAAATTAAAGTAGGATGATATGGAGTAAAGAGGATTTGGGTGTGTGCGCCTGTGTACTATTGCATGTAGTTGTAGCAGATATAAAGTACCATTTCAGCGCATAGTTGTCAAAAAGAAAAGGAAATATATGCCACCAATGGTGTAAATACATTATTTGTGTACTATTGACAAGTTGAAGAATTAGTAGATGTGTGATGCTAGAACTATATACATAATACAAAGAATAGAATCTTCTTATGGTCCTTTGTCTATTATTCTGATCAATCGTACAGCTTGCACTAGACAGGTCCATATATAGTATTGTTCAACATACTGTTCATCACATCCCGTCCCTACCAAGGAAGGTTAATCGGTTTCCATGTGGTACCTTTTTTATTTCATGGTGTACGATTTAATCAGAATCGTAAACAAAATTTTCTTTAATCAGTTTTCGTATGACTTGTTCAGGTTACAGACAAGTATGTTCCTTTATTGATCAATTCAACATGAAGATGATTTCTTTAAGTTTATTGAAATAGTATTTAACTGCTGCATGCATGCCCCCTTAACCTGAATTTGCGGAGGACTTCAAAATATCGGTAAGTCATTCAATTAAACTAATGCAAGAAGTTGTCACAAAAAAAAAATCAATATTATGCCACTACAAGCTTCATGCACTGAATTAAAGATATTTATGGTACAAAAGAAGAATTTCTTACCAAGTGAACAAAAGAAAGACAAATAAAGTCATCATAAGTCGATCTTGATATTTTAACATATATATATCCAGCTACAAAGGGATTAAAGGACGTCAACCTTATCTGCTCGTGGGTTGATGCATATGATCCTTTGACCCAGATAGTATTAACTTACTGAAGGAAAACATATATAAATTGCTAATTATATCGTGTGTTCCGTATAATAACTCATGTCTCGCCAGCTAATCTGTCATAAACTGGCAAAATACGTTTCATTCCCTAGTGACAAGTGGTAGTTGACATACTGCCACTTGATAGTAAAGACATCCAAGATGATATAATTCTAATCATGCATGCATGACAAATTCAAAGCAGCACTTCTTGTACTCTGTGGACATTGATAGCTAGATTTGCATTGGTCGTAGCTGGTATAAATGACTTAGTATTTGTCACCTAAAATAATGAATTCATGTACTACCTTTTTTACCCCGAAGGAATGGATTCATGTACTTGGGCCTGCACATGTATCCGAGAAGTACTCGCTCGAGACTTCCAGTGTGCAGCACACATGGGAACAGTTTGCGCGTGATGATCTATGGCTGTTGCAAATTTGCTACGGGGCACCACTGCCATGCATGGTGGTAATGGTGACTGAGTGAATGGTGCAAAGGTTCTACTATCATTGAACCTTGAAGAGAGAACGAGAGAGAGATGGTACTAGCTTCTGGCTAGGGCCTCCGTGGCTGCTGCTAATTCTTTGCCAAGCAACCACCTACATCTAACTGGCTACCTACCTACCTACACGTAGCTGGCTCTTTAGTTAAGCTCTGAACACGCATGTTTGCGACGACTGACTAAATTAAACCTAATTGTCAATTACCATACTGATTAGCCTCGGAAAGATATTACACTGTCCATTGCTAGCTACCACCCAAATTGAACATATCTTTGTTGGCCTCTTGCTTGTGCCCTCCAGTCATGTCCCTCTCAATCATTCAAACAATAATGTACAGAGATCCGTATAGTGTATTCTACCACTGCTACACACATAAACAAATTATAGTGATGATGCTGTGGTAGCTGGGGGCGATCGATACTGAAAGAGGAATGTTCTGTGGTTCAGTCAGGTCAGATCATGAGAAAAGGGATCATCTCTTCCCTCATTATAATAAATACGCAATTTCCTTTTTCTATCTTGGGTTCTGGAAGGTGTAATAGAGAATTCTACGCGTCTCATGTGGTGCGTGAAACTCGTGAGCGGTAATAGATTGGTTGTTCGCGAGCCTTGTCAGACACTGATGTGTGATCAGAATTGAGCCGAGCGTATCTTCGTCCAGTCATTAGAGTAGTACCCTGCACTAGCTAGTACTAAATTGAAATTAAAGGATATTATAGATTGATTGGGACGGATCCTCCGTGCTTAGCTTGATACTATTGTGGAAATTAACTTTGTTTCGCCAACAAAAAAGAAGAAGAGTATCAGAGCATAGGGGAAAAAAATCATTTTCACCAGTAGAAATGCTCGATAATAATTTACTGATTTGTCTTGTTTGTTTTATGAGCACAACTTGGAACATACAAGTGGACAGTTTTTTTCCTCCCTTTTTCAGCCTTTTGTTCCTTTTTTGTGTGTGAGAGAGAAGCAAGTGGATAGTTTTCTCTTTTTTTTGGACATCAAGCAAGTGGATATTTCGTCTCACGCTAAAAGGATTTGGTTTTGTAAGGGAAGAAAGTGATGGAAGAGCAGCACTCGGCCCATAGTGAAGGAATAAAAATTTCCTGGTCACCCATATAGACTGGGCCGTGAAACCAAACAAGGCCTAAATACAGGTGGGCTCCTTGCCACCCAGTAGATTCGTCGAAAAAAAGCATGATGTTCGTCGCTTTCGCAGCACCTCCAACTCGTCTTCCCAAGGGCGATTTCTCGGGCGATCTCTCAACCGCCGCCGATCTCGTCGATTTCGCCCTCCCCTCCGGCGGCCTTGCCGGCGCCGGAGGGGGAGGGGATCTGGATCTGGCGGTTGTGTTGTTCTTTTGCTAGTTTTTAGCTTGTTTTTGCTCCTCGTTCTCTTCTCTGTCGGCGGGTCGCCAGAGGCCGACGCGGCGGTCGCCTGCGCTGCGGCTCTCAGGCGGCGGCTCTTCGTCGAGGCGGCGCTGATGGAGGCCTCCGACTACTTCAAGCGCTGTCGCTGACCGTCCCCAAGGTGCCGGTGGTGGGCGGGCTGTCTGCGCAGCCTACCCTTCCCTCTGTTTCCGGCAGGAGCGCGCCCACCTTGGGCTGAGCTTTCAGCGTCCCCTTCCTCAGCTGCAAGGTCCCGAGGTGATGGTGCTCTTCTTTGGTGGTGATTTTCTGGTAGGAGTCGCCGTTGGTGTGGTCGTGCTTTTGCTGGTCGGCGCCTAGAGAGGAGGAAGAGTGAGATGTCTGTCATGTATCTCGGCTTCTCCGCGAGTTTCTCCGGTGTTGGCTGAGGTACATGGGCTGTTTCTTTCCTCTCTTTGGTGAGAGAGGAGAGCCTAGGGTTTCCGGGCTGCGGCATTGTGGCGGTGGTAATGCCGTCCCCATGGAATAAGGTCTCCCGAGCTTTCCCCGTCTCATCGATGTCCTCTTCCGATATCGATGATGAGCTCGTGGAGTTGGGGTCCGGTGTGGCGGACTCTTGTTTTGGAGGTTGCTTCTTCTGTTCCGGTTGGCGTCGACGACGGCGACCGTGGACGTTTTCTGTCCTTGAGCGTTCGGTGATGCGGGGGCGCCGGCGCTTCGTTGGACTAAGCTTCCCGAGCCTCCTCCGTGCTGATGGCGTCGTCCTCCCCGGCGGCTTTGGTGGGCTCGTGGATAATTTTCATGGGAGGTCGTCCAGGGTTACTGAGGATTTGATGGTGTTCAAGCTTCGGCTGTCTGCGGCGTGCCGGCCACGTTGGAGCTGTGTCTGTCGGCGGCGTTTGTCAAGCGACGGTACGGAGTCTGCGGCGCGTTGTGCGACGGCGGCTTCGGCTTGTTTGGAAGTGCGTCTTGCGGCGTCGGAGCTGGGGGGCTCTTTCGGGTCTCTTTCTTTAATGCCATCTTTCTTCTGTAATCTGTTCGGACTTTGTTTCTCTTGTACCTCTCTTCGCGTGGTGACAGTCGTGCTTCTATCTCTTGAGGGACGCGTTTGTCTTTCTGGGTATAGGTGTAGGCGTGTTCGTGTGAGTGTGTTGTTGTCTTCTTTTTGTACACGAACAGATACTACTCTTATATTCAGGAATGAGAGGTTCAAAAAAAGCATGATGTTGCTGTAATGATCATCTGATAATTCATTATTTCAAAGTCTATATATAACCATTCTCAAATGTTTTTATTCAGAAAAAGGTTACGCGCCAATGCAGCTCGAATGCTGTAAGCATGTCCTTACGACATGACGACCTTGAGCTGGAACTCCTCGGCGACGGACAGCGACAGCCCCGCCACGCGAGCGACGCCGAGCGCCCCGCTCCGGCGGAACCCGTAGGCGCCGCGGCCGGTCGAGTTGGTCGTCGTCTTGACGCCGTTGACGTACACGGCCAACTCCCTCGGCGTCGCCGGCGGCTTCAGCCCCAGGAACACCACCTTTCCGATGACCAGCTTCCGGCTCGGGCCGTACGAGTTGTGCACCACGTGGGAGGTCACCGTGGCGCCGCCGCTGCGATCCGTGGCGCAGCTGAACCTGACGAGGGTCCACTTGCCGCGCGCGCCGCCCATCTCCGGCGACTCGCCGTCGTCGAGGAACAGCTCCCCGGCGGCGGTTCCGTCGTCGGCGAGAGCGACGAGGAGGTGGAACACGGTCTGGCGCGCGCGCGAGGTGGTGAGCGCCGGGCGCTGCAGCGGCAGGACGGTGCCGCCGGTCACGTGCACGTTGGCGGTGTCCGCGGGGGCCGGGAGCGTGACGCCCTTGCCGGCGGTCGAGGCGGCGGCGAGGGAGTAGTCGAGGAGGCTGAACCAGCGGCCGGGCGGGAAGTAGGCGTCGACGGCGGTGGCGCCCGGGTCGAGCACGGGGGAGACGAGCACGCCGCGGCCGAGCAGGAACTGGCGGTCGACGGCGTAGGTGTTGGCGTCGGCGGGGAAGGAGAAGAAGAGCGGCCTCGCGATGGGCGCCCCCGTGGTGTGCGCCTCGTACATGAGCGTGTACATGTAGGGCAGCAGGCGGTAGCGCAGGCCCAGCGACTTCCTCCCCGACTGCGCCACCGACTCCCACAGGTACAGCTCGCGCCGGACGGTGCCGATCGCCGAGTGGTCCCGAGAGAACGGGTAGAACGCGCCAAGCTGAACACACCAGAAATGATGATGTGTCAATAATGGAGACGACACGACGCCAAAAGCTCAGCTCAAAAGCTTGACGTAGTAGTACGTACCTGGATCCATCGGTTGCAGAGCTCCTCGGTGGTGTCGCCGCCGAAGCCGCAGATGTCGGCGCCGACCATGGGGATGCCGAAGAGGCCGAAGCTGAGCATGGTGTTGATGGAGTACCGGAGGTCGTCCCACGACGCGGCGTTGTCGCCAGTCCAGTGCGCGGTGTACCTGCCGGAGCCGACGAACGTGGAGCGGCTGAGCACGAAGGGCCGGCGCCCGGTGTCCTTGAGCAGCGCGCCGTACGTGGCGCGCGCCTCGAGGAACCCGTAGAGGTTGTGCGCGTCGTACTCGGCCACGCCGCCGTAGTGCACGGCCGACGCCGGCACGGTCTTGTTGTTGATGGGGCGGCGAACGCCGGAGTTGTTGATGCGGTACGGCGGGTCGTCCAGCGGCGTGAGCGGCGGCGGGTCGACGAAGTTGGAGATCTCATTCATGTCGATCCACAGCCCGTCGACCGGGAGGGTGCGCCGGAACAGGGAGATCTCGCGCGCCCAGAACTCGGCGGCGCGCGGGTTCAGGAAGTCCGGGAAGTACACCTCGCCCGGCCACACCTTGCCCTCGTAGTTGCTGCCGTTGCGCTTCAGGAACACGTCCTGCTGCAGGCCGCGGACGAAGGACCCGTACGTCGAGTTGATGTTGATCCCTGGGTCCAGGATCACCACGTACTTCTGCCCGTTCCGGTGGAGCCGGTCCACGAACTGCCGCATCGGGCCGGCGGGGAAGTTCACCGGATCCAGAGTGAAGTCCCTGAACGCGTCCATGTAGTCGATGTCCGTCCACATCACCTCCAGCGGGATCCTGGCCTTAGCGTAGCCGGCGACGACGCCCTCCAGGTCAGCCAGGTTCTTGTACCCGTATCTGCACTGGTGAAACCCTGCACCAAATTAAACAACAGAGTGTCTGTCATCGCACAAGTATATGTTGTAGGCGCAACAAGAAACAGAGTACTAATAACATAGTACCGAATGACCAGTACGGCATGGGCACCGGGCGCCCGATGAGCTGTGTGTACTGGTCGACGACGTCGAGCGGCGTGGGTCCGGCGAAGAAGTAGAAATCGAGCACGCCGCCGATGACCTTGTACGTGAGGTACGAGCCGCCGTACTCGACGTCCATGCCATTACTATTAAGCAGGAGCACGCCGTGCGCGGCGCCGCCCGACCGCACGTCGAGGTAGAAGGGGTGCGACCCGTAGAGGTTGAGGTCGACGTTGCTGGCGGCGATGTCCGAGTTCCAAAGCGTGAACGTCTCGCCGCGCTGCAGCCGGAACGTGCGCTTGGTGTGCTCGCCCAGCCCGTACAGCGACGCGCGGCCGTCGCCGGGCAGCGCCGTGGTCAGCTCCAGGTACCGGTCCTTGAAGACCAGCGCGGCGGAGGAGTCGAAGAGGGCGTCGCCGGTGGACCGCCGGGAGACGGTGAAGCGGAACGGGGACGCGTGGAGGGTGAAGGTCAGGTCGGAGGTGGCGGCGGAAAGGACGCGGCTGCGAGGGGATGCGGCGTCCGTGGCGGCGTCCAGGGAGATGTGCCGCGGCGACCCGCGCGGGATGATGTCCTGCGGAACCTCCCATCGAGGATGCTCGGCGTCGGTGATGCGGACGTGCAGCCGGCTGTCCGTCTCAAGGCTGCAAGCAGAGAGTGGCACAGCGGTTAGTGTTAATGATTTTTTCAGGGGAAAATTATGATAGCCTTTCTAATACTTCTAATATCCTCTGATCTACCAAACAGGTCGCATGGCCTAATGGATAAGGCGCTCGCCTCCGGAGCGGGAGATTGTGGGTTCGAGTCCCACTGTGATCGCTTTTTGTCTTTTTCAGGCCTCATTCTCAGCATATTTTTTGTATCTGATTTTTTCTATTTCGTTTTTGCTGGTTCTGCCTCGTCTCACCCTTTTGTCATTGTCATACATTTTACTTATTTTTCGTAATAATAAGAAATGTTGCTTTGATGGTTAAAATCCAACTAAGCAAGCTGTCCTAACATTATCCATATATTCGCATGAAGAGCAAAAAAAGATACAATGGCATGATTCCTTCTTCTTCTTTTTTTTTTGAACAATGCAATGGCATGATTTCTTTAGCTTTTTTTTCACACTAGAAAAGGACTGATTTGGTATGCTGTCCTCATCACCCTGTGCTCGTACCCTTATCTCAAAAGAAAGCTAAGCAAACCACTAATAAAACACTCTTTATTTCTGACCGTCAACGCTTAGATACTTGTGAGCAATTGGTTTTAGAGAAAAGAGATGATAAGACATGAACCATCACCATAGGCAGCTACTCGCAGGCTCTAAGATTCAAGAAGCAGCAGATGCCATAGAAGTACTAATTCATCTTGGAAGAAGAAAGTAAAGTACTTGCCTTGCTGTCAGGCTGAGCCTCTGGATGTCGGGCCCGAGGTCAGGCTTCTCGCCGTCGCCGGCGAGCTCCAGGCGGGCGGACAGCAGGCCCCCCTTACCGGAGACCGACACGACACGGTACCCGCTGCCGGCGCTCCACGGCACGGCGAGGAGGAAGAGGAGGAAGGCGAGAAGCAGGGAGAGCTGCGGAGACGACGGCGCCGACCCCATCGATCGCTATGTTAATCGAGAAGCAGCGAGCGGCTGAAGCTTAAGTAGGTAGCGGTGGGCGTGGCATGCCAATTGGCAGCGTGAAGTGCACGAAGCCCAGAACCGAGGGCGTAGCTGTTGGCGACAGCCGGCCTCTTGTGTTTTCTGTGGTGACTAGCTGGCGTTTCTCCGGTGTGGAGGAGGTCACTGCCGTGCAAGGCTAGATAGATGCAGCTGAAACCGAGGCGCTTTATTAGTATCCCGCTTGCTGCTCAAGGATTACAAAAATGATGTTCTTGCGCCTTGTTTTGATTGGCTTTTCCAGGCTAAAAGGCGATGAGCTTTTTTTGAGATATATGATCGAGTCTAGTTTATTACTACTATTAGTTGACGCTGGCCCGACGTTAACGACGATGCAAGATATGGTAATTAATTGGATTGAGATTCCGAAGGCGCTGTGTCTCGATATCGGCATCTCTCTTTGATTGACTGCTGCAGCTACTGAGATGTCGTGGAACAATGCAACCCGTTAACCACGGTTTAGTTGTACTATGTGTACTCGTGCTTCCACACAAAGAATCAAAGTACGCAGGGAGCGAATATCTCCCAAACATGTCACGATCGACAATGCGGTCTGCGTGTAATAATCACCCAAAAAAATTCTAAATACCAAATTGAGACCTCTAAGTCTCTCTCCTCATAATGCAAGCATATAAAAGTTTGGAGAAGGTCTCAATTGTTTTTTAAAAAAATGGAAATGATTTTGATTTCGATTCTAGAGAAGAAAATTTGCTGGCCACTGACAATAGTGTCAGCAACATACGGATCTGATCTCCTGTCCCGGCAAGATTTACCTTGTGAACGGAATAACGAAGCATGTGACCACCTCATCTCTTGCTGCCTTGCAGACGCTAGTAGTACCAGCGAGGATCAGAGAAAACTTTAAACAAAAGAGAGAGAAGAAAAGCTACTGTTCGGCGTATCATCCGGCCACTCAATAATTGTTCAGTACTCTACACAACATACGCGTGCTCGCGATCCTTTTCTTCGTTTCCATTAGCCCATTTCATGTCGGGACGCAGCCTTTCAATGAGCTGTTCCTTTCATGGCAAGACTCGGGCCTGCGACTCACACGCAGCACGCAAGCATGGGCGAGCCGAGCTTGCTGAATGCCGGAGGCCGACGTCTCAACCAAAACGACGCGATCGCTCGACACCGCCGCGGTTTCGACTCACTGTCACTGACACTGACACGAACTCGTGATTCTTATTTTTTGGGCAATTGTCGTGAATGTTTTATCGGTTCCAGTAAAATAATTAAGCTTGCAACCTAGTACTAGAAAAAGCAAAAGCGAACTGTGGTAAATGGAAGAGGACAGGCGTTCAAGCGAGTGACGAATCGCACCTGGCATACACGTCGAGGTTCTGGACATCCTCGCCGTAGGCCGCGGAGACGTTGCCGCCGCCGGCGACGGCCGCGAGCTCGGCACGGAGCCGCGCCCCTCCCTTGTCCACGGTGACGGCCCGGACACGGTACCCGCCGGCGCCGGTGCCGATCAGCTGGTCCTCATGCGCGCTCAGGCAAGACGCGCAGCAGAGGCACAGCAAAAGACAGACGAACAGCGACGGCGCCGTCGTCGCCATTGCAGCGCCAATAGCTAGGCAGGCACTCGCCACAGGTAGGAGCTGCTGCAAGTGCAACCGCGCCGGCCGGCAAGCACTCGTCGCGATCACGAACGCGACGTTCTTATAGAATCCTCGATGCGTTTTCTCTTCCCTCCCCGGCCGTCCGTTCAGACGGACCAATAATTTGGCTGTGTTGGTTTGTCGCCGCGACGTGGCTGGTCTCCCGATCGAGTGGCCAACGTCAGGGCACTTTCATGCCATTTGTAATGGACCAGGGGAATCTCAGAACACATGGGCGTGACTCTGAACGCTCCGACCGTACTCGCAGTTTCAAATTGGATTGGCCTGCGCCGCCACATTGAGAGGCGTTCATGATAAGGATGATCCAAGAGGTTGTTTAACAATTTTCTACCGCTGCTGCCTTGAGAAGCGCTCGTGACAGAATCTCTGAGACGCAGCATCAGAAGATGTGATCGTGGCATTTTGCTCGCGTGTGACACATCAGCCGCCATTCAAAGGATTGCTTCCGCAAGTCCCGAGGCTAGCGGCTTGCCGCCGGTCTGTCGGCAGCTGAACAAGGAAGTGCAGAACTGCACATTCCATTCAGAAACTCGCGCGAAGGCAGCATCTCAGTCATGGGCGCACTGGGGAATGGGTATAAACAGAGGACCCGTCTTCTTCAGATGTTCTCCAGGAGATAAGCGAGTTTGAAAATTCAGGACACTATCAATCATGAACATTCAGCATGATGTTTTATTAAGCAAAAGAGAAACTGAGCATGGCTTTTCGTACCAATGATCTGTTTGCAATGCAGGATTATTATCTCTTGATTTCAGCAGGAACATGGGAATGGTACTCGTTTTCGAAACGGGTATTCTTAATTTTTTTGCCACAAGGTTATATTCCTTGTTCCCCTTGTATACATTACAGTCGACAGTTTGTTGTCCACTGGACTGGAGCATCATTAGGATGTACGTAAAAAGTACCCGGTTCACCTAATCTGTAAGCACCGTAGCTAGTGCAACTATATCGTGTTATTTCTGTCTGACTCCTGCCATCTAATCCAGATCAGACGCTGCACGCTGCTGAGGAAGTTGCATGCTCGAGATGTCCTCCCGGGGCAGATGGCCCAAAGAACCTTCTACACTGCCAGAGTGGCCCGATGCCTCAGGATCGTTCTCTAGCAATGGCATGGTAGACTTTCTGTTCTTCCGGAAAACGAGGTAGAGAATGGCAGCTATGTATATGAGCATACCGAGGAATCCGAAAATTCCGGAAAATACTTGGGAGACGGTTGACAGCCCACTGTGAAGGAGCAGTTTGACAAAGCTTGTTATCAGGAAGTAGGTGTTGATGACAACAATAAACGAACCGATCAACCACGTCAGCACAGAAGTCTGCATCATTAAGATGTCTGAGTTATTAGACGCCCGTAATGACATTGCTGTGAAATTATTCTATATTTCCAATTCTGTAAAAAGCAACTTACGAATATTGAATTTGTGTGCTGCCCCATCTTTGTTTTACTACTGGTGAATTTAAGGAGCGGGATTAGGGCAAAAGGAAGTTCAAAGGACAGTATCATCTGCACAAGATAGAGTGAGGCGTTAGCATGCATATGAGTATAATAGAGTAGAGCTATAAAGCTTAGTGGTTACCGATGCAATGATAATCAACTCGCCTGCCGCTGAGGAACCACCAATTAATGACACGATCAAACTTGGGAGAATTGCCAAGGATCTAGTTAGAAGATTTCGTATCCAGGGTGTCATCCGAAGATCTAAAAAGCCCTAGATTAAGAGAATAGTAAAGGTAAGACAGTAAACAATCTCGTATGCCAGGAAAACAAGGTTACTTCCCTAGAAAAAGAAAAAAGGAGTTGAAAATATGTCAGTCGGTATTATGTTGTGATACAGGCAAACAACTATCAAGCATAATATGGGGCCTTAACCATGTTTTCAAGTCGTCCGATTAATCGTGATTAATCACGATTAGTCGTCCTGATCGGTTCCATGGCGACTAGGGTCTACTCTTACGACCAGGCCGACTAACTACGATTAATCGGCCTGATCGGTCCCATGGTGACTAGGATCGACTAGATGACTTGAAAACATGGGGCCTTAACGATGGTGGCACCACAAGCGTACCCCATATCTGTCGGTTCTCTCCACAACCATACTGGCCAGGAGCTCGGAGAACCTTGGAACGTTAAGACTGCAATGGCGGCACCCCAATTTCTACCTTTCATTGATGCGATCTAAGGTTTTTGCCGATTTACTTTTCAGTACTTTACCTACATAACAGGCAACCCAAAATACTATGCTGCAGATAAGCATATGCATCTTACCTATGACCAAACTTAAAGAGCTATTCAACAATTTCATATGTTATTACAGAATTTTCAGCTATTCAATTTGCAAATTAGGATTGAAGCATGGTGAAAGGTTTACACACCTGCATGACGTATTGTCCAGCATAAGTTCCCGTAATTGTAGAACTCTGACCAGACGCCAACAAGGCAACTGCGAACAACTTTGAGCTCCAGTTTCCAAGGACATTCTATAACAATAAAAATGGAAATGGACTGTGGGATCAGAATAAATACTACAAAAGGTATTCCGACTTGACAAAGAACATTTTGAGAACTGATGCGTCAGTTCTTTGTAAAAGCAGTAAGTTCTAATTGATGCAGAAGACAGGATATTTTCTCATGTGGGTGTTTTAAGTTTCCCATTTTATTAATTGAATATGGCTCAGCTCCTTGTCCTTCAACAAAAACAATTTATCCAGCATGTTCATTAAGACAGCAATACGAAATCACAAATTTCTTGACCAACCTTTAACAGAAATGAAGCCTTGTTAAGATCTAAATCACTGCAATTCGCCTGATCTTCAGGGTTCAAATTGCCGGAACCGCACACAGCACCACTAACAGATATGATAGATATATTGATGAGAAAAGCCACTGTAAGGGCAAATGCACTTTCAATCATGTAGAATCTGCAGGCCTCCTACAAGAGAATGGATTGCCAAGAGTAAATAGAGGTTTAATTACGACTCTTATGTCTTCAGCACAATTCAATTTAGCATTTGATATCTCTTCAACACACTGGATTGTTCGCTCAATCCTAGCATCGCATCATAGCAAGGGTAGAGAACACACATGGGTATGATATAATAATAATTTCAAAAATATCCGACTAGGTCAATATAAGGAGAATTAGATGTTACTTTAATCCCATGAACCGACCGTGGCACTTTTCTTGATAGTACCAATGCCGAGTGCAGAAAAAGATTATGCCTGCATTTTTCGTGGAAGATATAAATTAAAAAAAATTTGTGTCAAAACCGAATTTTGGAAACACCGATATGAACAAGAAGCTTACGGCATCACCATAGCACCAAGTAATGAGATAGCAAGGCCTGTAGCACCATTTCCTTTAAGTTCTGGAACAAAAAGGCCCCTCACAACTTCTGAAGAATTAGGTTTAGAATACCCAAGTTCAACTAAGAAACAAGTTGCTATTAAGAACACCAGAAAAGCAATAAGAAATTCCAGCTTACGAATCTGCAACAGAAAATAAATACAATTTTAAATATGTGAAACTTGACGAAACAAGACAGCTACTAGTGCTGCCTGTTACTAGCGCAATTGTGCTGATATTTCATGTTCAAACTCTACTAACAAATCTTCTTGAAGTAGTACTTTTACTACATATTCTAGATATTTTAAATAAAAGAAGCTTCTCATTTTTCAAATCAAAACTATAATGAAACAAAAAGTCAGGAAACAGGTTATCCCATTGAACTGTAAATGGACATTTACTTACCCCATATTGTTGTAACAATAAGAGCATCAGGGTGCTGAGCCCAGTTATTAAGACACCACACCATACTGGGATTCTGAACAGCATGTTCAGAGCAAAAGCAGTTCCAATTACTGCAAGAGTAAACAACTGAATTAGCTGTTCAGACATTACCAGGTATAAATTCCAAAAATAAAAATGAGTATAAGTAGTGTAATGCGCCAGTTTAACGGGCATTTTTCACATATGAAACTGCAGTTCCCATCCTAGATATGGTTTAGAGTTAGTATCACACCATCTACAATTTGTCATTTTACCAACCGTCCAATAAGTATGAACTTAAATATGCATTTCAATACCTTCGGGAATGTCACATGCAACAACAGCAAGTTCTGCAAGAATCCATAGGACAAAATTTGTGACCTTCGGATATTCAGCCCTGCAATGCTCAGCAAGATGCTTCCCTGTCAAATATGCAATTTCACAAAAATCAGCAGTGAACAATTGTAAAGACCTAATGAATTATCAAATATCTGTCAAGAAGCAGGCCAAGTTTTTGGCCAAGGAAAGTCACATCTAGGGTTGTTTTTTATGCTTCAGTTTCCTAAGTGTCAGCAGCAAAAGCTGCTGCTTAATGTGATAAAGATCATGAATACTTTTGTATTTTTCCTTCGGTATTTCTTCCTACCTTAAAGAAAGGCAGAAGACATGCCAGGTTTGCTTAAAAAAAAAGGAAGAAGAAGGAATTATCCCATATAAGTGGTGTGTGGATCATAATACCAACCTGTCACAACCCCTAGTCTGGCTGCAAGTGATTGAATAACAAGAGCCGCACAGGACGCAATGAGTATGATCCAAAGAAGCTGCAGAGTGAATAAGATAATTGCGATTCATAGTTAGAGAGAGCGTGACACACAACTTGATAACAGAATCTCAATCTAGAGGACTTCAAAATTTTAAGGGCGACAAGTTCAGCGTGTGAAAAACAAAAAGGTATACTGGTACACCAGTAGATACAAGGGAAAGAAGTGGTTTGAACCTCATATTTGTATTGTGCTCCAGCCTGCAGGTCCGTCTCAACTGCAGACGTACCAAGAAAAATGTCAAAGGAGATAGGAAGAAAATCAGATACTGAAATTCAGGCAAACTGGACCTATGTATTAGTCTTACAGTTGCCAGGATCAATATATGCAATTGAGACGAGAAATCCAGGCCCTATGTATGAGAATAAGTTCTTCCAGCTATTTTTCTGCCAATGAGACAAACCAGCCAATACTTAGTTTCTCATCAGTATCAGGCCAAAACACCTTGAGATACATAAGTTAAGACATGAATAGATTCGCGTTCCTCGATTCATTTGTATCCATATTTCTCAACAGAAACTAATGTTCCATCCTCCATCCTTTCCGGTGTGCTAGGTTAGAAACAGGGCATATCGTGAAAACGTAAACTTGGTTTCTTGTAATTTTAAAGCTAGAACAAGATCCAGATTGTCTTTTTCTCAATCATGGTCATTAATAGTGCATATCTATTTTTCCACAGAAATTAATGCTCAGTCTTCTATCCTTTCTGGCAGAAGATTAGAAACTACAAATAGCGCACATCACGACAAAATATTCAGATGGGGGGATCATCTCGAAAAAGGAACTACATGCCTAACAATTAAACTTGAATTGTGATTTTGTGATGGTGACATCCTGTTCTTTTAGAAACCAGGAGAGGACGACAAGAAGTATACCATACCTCTGGAATAACAATCTGATCAACATCTATGCTTTCGATAAGCGGGGTGCCAGGGCCATTCGAGCGATTATTCCGCCCAACACTAGTCATAAACTGTGGCTGTGATGAGCACTGCATTGTACCACTCATCTACCTCCCTCCCACCTCAGGTCGTTGTACTGCAAAGACAAGGCGGCAAGAGGGGTTATTTATAGGTACGGTTCCTAATGACATTGTCCCAGTAGCGTGAAGTGTTGAGAATATGCCTAGCAGAGGTGTAACAAAGTCTCCAGTAGGATGGAAAGAACCATAGCCACTAGCAGAAGAAGATAAGATAAACGAAGGAGACCTGAGCACAGTGGGCGAAAGAAAAGAAGACACTGTTATGCACTGAAAAGTTGTAATTTCAACTTACTTGATCCAGCAAATGGAACGACACTACGACACCAGGTACCTACTTTACACCCGGATTATATATTCCCCTGAGCAAACTGAACGGCGCAGAGGTAAAGACTCTTGAACGTGCGATGAGCGGCGGAGCATCAAGAATAATATACAAATGACAGTGTGTAATATTGAGCCGCAAGACTCGCCCTTTATCCCATAGATAAGCTAAGCGACGGAACAGAATCCTACGGGCAAAATGGGCATGCAAAGGGAGAAATTGAAACAGTGGGAAAGGTGTCAGTAGTGGAATGAGGTCACCAATCAATCTCGGACACCACAAATAATCAAATAACACGGCCATTAGCGGGAAACGAACTATCAAATCATAGTAATTACCAAAGGAATCTGGGAGCTAAAAGCAGAGGCCCGGATTCAGGATCAGTGGATCACCAAACAAGCTGAGGGCCAAGAACCGTTTCCAGGATCACAAAGCTAACATGACGAGGTCATGCGTGCATGCATACATCTGCCGTAGAAAGTCATCTTTCTACTGCCCGAGAAGTTGAATCTTTCTCGGTGGCCATGACCAAGGGGAATGGAAATAAAAAAGCTCATCTTTGCGTGATCATCATGGTAATCACAGAACTAACCGAAACTACCCTGTTCGCGCAGAAGCCGAGCGCGGAACCCGTGTCCGGATCTGGGGCGGCGCGAATCGCATGACCCGGAGAAGAAGAGGGAATCCCAATGGGCACCCGTACCTGTGACGCTTGACGAGGCGGGCGGCGCGGAGGATGCGGGAGAGTGAAGCGGAGCGGAGACGAGCAGAACAGAGCAGAGGCGGCGTCTCCGCTTCGTCTCCCGCCCTCTCTTTCAGCTTCCGGACACGACGGGGACTGCACGGGGTAGGACCTCCCTTGATTTCTTCAGCACGTAGGTTGGCAGCTGCCTCTCGTCGGCTGCTGGTCCCAAGACTAGTCCAAGCAAAGCACGTGTTGACTCGAGTGGAATCTCTCTCTGGTGGCGTGGCCGGTGGGATGTGTCGAGCCGTCGGATCTAGCGAGATGGAAGGGGCATTCGCCGCACGGGGGGTTCTGCCCGGCCCCGGCGGCGGGGTCCGTGGTTCGGCGGCGTGCCACCACCGGCGGGTTCTGCGATCTGCCGAGCCGTGCACAAACGCCACGGTTGCGGAAGGCGGAAGATAGGAGAGCCCGTGATGCTTTGGTGATGGAACCACCACCGGCCACTTCCAATTTTTGGATTGTGGATTTCAAAGACTGAATAAATTTAGCAAAATGGCCACATGTTGTTTGCCAGGCTAGAATTTTTTTTTGTTTTTACAAAATTGCCGGGCTAGATTTTACAACCATGTATGCACTCGGGGTATATAAACTATTGCCATCTAGGTACATAAACTGACTATTTAGGTCCACAAACTATTTAGAAATAGTCATTTAGGTACATAAACTCCTAAGTGACTATTTAAGTCCACAAACCAATTACTTAAGTCCAAATCTCTTCGTGCATGAAAAAATTCTTACATAGACATGCAAGGTGGATGGAGAGGCACATGCTACGCGTCTGAAGAAAATCGTGGCAGCGGAAAATTACAGAAAGAAGACATTGCCCGGCAATCGAGAGGCGACAACCTAGCAAAGGAGGCGAAAGACTCTCATTCGATTCTGCTGCGAAGCGGAGTTGACAGTCGTGTGGTTGATCACACATCGCCGCCTCGCCTCCCGAAAGGCTTTGGCCCGGCATAGCCTATCTAACACTGGACGCGCTATGTTTGGGCTTGGCCATAAGCCCGTCGTGTGTTTGGGCTTGGTCATAAGCCCGTCGTGTCAGTCCTGTCCGGTCCGTTAACCATAAAGGCCATGCCGACCCGTTAAAGAAACGGCCCACAAATTCACTTTATGGTCCCACAAATTAATGTACTAAATTAGCATACGCGTAGAGATTACCAGTGTGAATGAGTGAATCAGCATGTAACTTCCCGATCTCAGATTCTCAGGGTAGGCCCAATCCTTTCAGCCCAGCATTGTCCAAAAGCTCATGTACCTCTTTGTTCTTCCTCCTCAAGTCGAGTTGAAACGCAGTAGGAGCATACGCCATTATTGAAAACTGAACCTCGGCTATTGAAATTAAAGTGCGCCAAGGACAGTGGATTAGCAAAATGGATTCTCAACGACCTCCTCTTTCATTCCCAAGCGACAAATATTCAAACCTTATAACATCGTCTTGAACTTCCAGCGGGTAGAAAAGGAAAGAGGGCTCCTCTGTCCGGCAGGCAAGAGAGGGGGGGCGGGGCTCGAGCCCCTGATCCGCCACTGTCCTATTTCCCTTCAAGGAATGGAGTGAGCGGCTTCACTTCCGGGCGAGCGCCCCAGTGGTTGCCCAAGTGCCGGAGCGGGAGGTTAGAGTTGGTATATATGTTCATTTCAATAAGAGTGAAATTTTAACTTGTAAGCTTGTGTTACCTAGTTACAGTTTGGGATAAGTCTATTTGAGGCGTCAGTGGTGACTTCGTCAATTTCGAGGATTTACCGGTTCAGTCTTCGAAGATGCTTATACATGAGATGGTTCCATCCCTCATTTTGTGGTGTTTGTTTTTGAATCCAGCATGGGATGGATCGAACCCACGAATTTTCCTCAAGATGCGGAACCGATCCATTCAGTCGAAACCGAGTGGACCATTCCATCCCATGTCCATGGTGTCTCTCTCGTCTCACTCCATCTTCATCGCGTCCACTACGCACGCCGAGCGACGCGGGCAAGGGTTTCAAAACTCTTAGTCCCAGAACCAAACACACTTTAAGAGTTTATATACTTAGATGATCATACTTAAATAGTTTAGGTACATCAGACCTGAAGATGGGCTGCCAGGAAGACCACGAAGAGCCTACACGTTCCATCTCTCAAAAAAAAAAAAACCTACACGTTCCATCAGACCTACACGTTCCATCTCTCAAAAAAAACCTACACGTTCCATCAGACCTGAGAGGGTTAGCTACTTCTCGGGTCACACAAACTGATATAAAATTTTAAGAAACGGTCCTACCAAAAAGAAAACGAAGGTTTTCTCAAAACAAACCAATGAAGCGAGTCTGCCAGCCGATTTTGCAAATAGAGTGAAATGCATCCGATCCGATGTACATACACGTAGTGTCATGTACCCACCAAAAGGGGAAAAAGTGTTTAGCAATTTCGTAGGCCACAGGCCCACAGTATTTATCAGTAACGCGGGCTATTTGGTAAGCTTGAAAATGGGCTGCCAGGAAGACCACGAAGAGCCTAGATGGGCCGTGCGGCCTGCGGGGGAGACACTGCAACCCGTAGCTCTGTTCGGTCCATCGAAGCCTATCAGCATGAGTTGAAGCAAAACAGCAGCCCATCATGCCGCTGTCACCGTCCATTTCTAGGCGAGTACAATTTTGTCTGGTTTACAACTTACAAATTCGTGTCAAAATAAAAGAACATGTACCGTAAAATCGAGCCGAGAAATGTTAGAAATAAGTCATCCGTCACTGCTACCGTCATCGATCGAAGCCCGTCATATAAACTCGATCAAATCAGAAAATCAAGAACCGGCCTGGAGTTACTGAGTTCATGTGGATCGATCAAATCATGATGATTTTCAAATGACTGAGAAATGGATCAATCAACAAGTTCAAACTGCTTGATGTCTAATCAACATTGTCTTGCTCATATCTTGTTCTCCCACGTACGTCTCGTGCAAGTTTGCTCTGTCCCGTCCCTAGTGGCTATCCCATCGTCAGGTCCGCTCCAACCACACTAACCAGCTGTCAACGTGTGATGCCATTATCCCAAATCTGCTCGCACCCATCGCCAACCACTTCCGCTAGGCCTGATTTTCTCCTCTCTCTGGCTGGGATCAACCCGAGTTCAGCTTACTGTGGCGCGGAGCTAATTTTTGTTCGGTGTGTGGCTAACATGCATGTATATGAAGAGTCAGTGAGAGGCCACATTTTCTTGGCTTCGCACACTCCACGCGCATCTAAAACCCTACCTAAATCCCCAGCCCTAACCCCGGCAGCAAAGTGAACATCGATCGAATGAAATCTTGGTAGATTTCAGCGCGAAGACCAGATTCTGATCACTGATGGGAGGGGCATGTAGAGGCGTGAGAGCAAATTAAAGGGCTCTCCGCGTGCAGTCCAAATGCAAGTTTTCTTGTCCATGCTGCTCCCCTCACCTAGTTACGTAGCATGAGCTTTCTAGGTAGGTGGTCTCATTACCCGGGCGGGACACGGGGACAGCGCCCTCCATCGACCGCCTCTTCTTTTTCATCTTTTCGCCCCCTCCTTTTGATGACATTCTCTGATTGGTCTGAGGGCCACATGATGCAACGGCCAAGGGCAAAGGTGTCCTCCAAAGAGGGGCCATGACTTAACATGAAAGCCTCACTTTACATGCATGCGATGCCCTTCATCCTCCCAAGCCCTACTCCCACTTGTCAACTACACGTACATATACATATTTATGTATCCCTCGCAAAAAAAAATACATATTTATGTATAATACTACATGCTATAGTTGCTAGAAATGGGGATTTGGACGCCTCTATATTCCCTGTCGATCAACTCCTCTTTGCAAAAGGCCGGCCGACCCTCCAATCTTTTTCCACGCAGCAGCACGAGAATGGAATATCTCAAAGAAATCTTCTTCGCCTTTTGATGGCCCCCATGTCGCTGAAATCTTTTTCTTGTGAATGAAGGGGATATCTGTTTATACTAGTGCTGCAAATGGGCCGGTCAATATACGGTGAAAGCAAACGGACAAGGGAAAAGTTGGTCCGCACGTGTCTGTTTCCTCCGGCAAAGTTCCATGTATTGGTTGGTGACACCGTGGAGTTGGATTAAGTCGTTCGTTTCGTGCTTATTATATTGATGATGATGATGATGGGATCGTGCTCTCTTTATGTCTCAAGGATTTGTGATGTATGAGCATGACACAAAACATTTAGTTTATCTTCTGCTTGAACTGCACTAGCTATCATTCTCTCTTCTTTTTTTTTTGTATATATGCATATATTCTGAAAAGGGGAATTTGACCAACACTGGTGGTTGCATAGCCAGTCCACCAAAGATAAAGCATGGGAGGAGGCACAAATAGCAGCATGTTTTTGTTGCCTTGTGGGGTGAAAGAAGGATTGCCTTTTGTTTTACTAATGGAAGATAATTATTTGGTCGGTTCTGAAAGTATGCGTGTGGGTCATGATATTGTGCGTACTATGTGCATGTTGGTAATATGTATGCTGCTCTTCAACGAACGAGCCAGCTCTGGCGACGGCCGGAGACGTCAACTACTTTCTATATTCTCATCATGCTTTCACGTAATAGCTGTTAACATTCCCTGACATGCAAATCAAACTTGTCTGAACTTTTTCTGGGTTTTGTAATCACTCGAGTATATGTTTAAGTGTTTGAGCAATCAGTGCAAAGGTAATTGTAGTACTACAGGATATATATTCCTCACTACTACTAGATGAGCTAGCAAGAAAAGGCTGCTGACAGTCAGCAGCAATGCTCTGGAAGCAAGCCATGATTCTCGCAAGGGCCTGTATGTACATGTACGCACGCAAGTCCAGCAACATCGAGATCTCTGTGCCTCCTTGCCTTTGTTCATACCCTGTACGAACGCTGGCCTATAGTTTTGCACTATGGGACATGGGCCCCGCAGAATCCGACCGCAGAATGGCTCCAAATGTCCTTTTCTGACTCCTCGTTGACCGCTTCGTTGACAGTTGACCAAACTATCTAGCTCCATCTTCTCTTCTTCAGAGTGCATTCGATTCCCTCATAAACCTACTTCTCGCCAAATTGTAGCCTCTCAGTTCGGTTTCCAACATTCTGCCAAAGTAGGTTGACAAATCATAGAGTGACAATATATAACCCAACTTTTCTCACTTTACTGTCAACTGAAGCGGCTCCTCAAAATCATCTCATTTTTTCCCCAAAAAGAATAATCTCTTATCGGTTCTCATCATTTAAAAGAGCTTTTTTTTTAAAAAAAAATCCTTTCTAATGTGGTAATAATTCTGAACCTTTGGTATTTTAGAAATTTATGCAACTTACGCCAGATAGCTTTTCCTATGAAAGTGATCGTAATATTTGTCCAATAAAATGAGCCACTAAATTTGCTCTCAATGGCTATAAATTACCAAAATTAGCTAAAATATACTCACCTCTGATAATTTTAAAAGTTTAGAACAAAATTCCCTTCACATGTTTTAAAAAGTACCCATAGTCAAAATTACGAAAAAACTAGCCCAAAATACCTATACATCATTTTTACAAGTTACCATTACAAAAATGAATTGAAAATAATAGTGGTGAAACTAATGTTGAGGCAACGATAAATTCGTGAGTTTTGCAAAAGTCACCCCCCATTGCTAGTACAAAAATAGCCCATAATATCTATAAATTGCACACTGCTACTATTACAAAACAGTTAGCTGAAAATAATAGTGGTAGAAAAAATGACGAAAAAGCGACAATAAATTAATAAAACATTTAATATAATACTATACTATTGTTGCATTGTTCTGATAATAGCGAAATGATCCCGCTAGTTAAGCTAGTAATATAACCTGATCAGATCTAGAGTGCATGAGCAAACAGGTACATTTTTGCAGCATATGCCATTGTTTATTGTTTGCTTTGCGTGGACGCCAGCAATTGATGCATGTGAAACCATCTCAATCGCAACTACTACTACTACTCCTAATTAAGTTGGAGAACATTCTCTTGTGTTCTTGCCTGGGGGTGGACGGCCCCAAGAGCTAGCGTCCATGCGGTACCAACAACTACAAGCCAACCATCCCCATCTCTTTGCCTTCGCGGCGCAGCACAGCCACCGTCCTCAACTAGACCAAAACCAACTAATCTACACATAAAAATCCATGTTTACACATGCACTTGTTCCTATATTTTCTTCGAATCACATGCATGGATTTATATGTCTTGACGTAGCATCAATGCAACTAGCTTTCGGTCACTGAATATATGGTATTCATGTATACAAGTCTTCATTTGCGTGCCAAGCCTCGGCTACTGGTCAAAAGACGAGAGCAGCGAGCAGCACCTGCATTAAATTAACAATCACATGAGCTTTTCCGCCGCTGACACTGTTCAGGCAAATTAGTGTGGTACTAGCGTCTGATCCCAATTAACAATGATCAATGTAACAGTTGGAGCAGGACATAAAGATCTAATTCATGGTACAGGTCAGAACTCCTATAGATAACATAAGAAATGTTGAAGATACAACTAACGTCTACCTAAGCATATAGTAATGCGTACGTACACACGTCTTTTCATCCTTGGACAGATATGAAGTACTGTAATCATGAACCAGGCTACGTAGATGCTGGAACAAGTTCTATTACGGAAAAAAAAAAAACAACACCAGCTATAGTTGCAAACATGATCATTTGCCTCTGCCAGCTAACTGCTACAGCGGCCAGATGTGCTCAACAGTGCGATATATATAGTACCACATGGTATTACTGGATTGAAAATTTTGACACTGTCTTTGAGTATGTGTACAGTACCAATATAACCTCAGTAAAAACTCAAAGCAGAACGCTGAGAACAGTGGTGTTTACAAGCATGGTCCAAAATTTGTGGACCGAGGTGAGACCTACCACATTTTTTCAGAGACAGCGGCGCCGAGGGGTCTAGCATAGATGCAAGTGTGCGGAGGCATGATCTCTTTTTTTTTTTCTTTCGTGATTGGTATGGAGAGGTTGGTTGGTATAAAGGAATCTGGCCTGGACTGGAGCACATCCAACTGCTCCAGACAAAATCCAATTCACAAGTGAAAACCTAGAAAAACCATGAGAGGGAACAGATAGAGGCATGCTTGCTTTTTCTTCCCATTTGTCCCTCTCTTTATCTATCCCTGGCTTCTTGTTGCTGATGATGCTGGAGACTGAGGGAGGGAGGCGCGCAGTGAAGGGCAGTACCAAGTGAAGTGGGCTTCTGATCCTATAAAAATGTGATTCCCTGCCCCCATCCATTCCTCCCATCATCCAGAGCCAAAGTCCATAGTACTAGTGCATGGGGGCCTAGGAGAATACAAAGCCTACGCATGAGTCTTGCGGGGTGCGTCTGATGAGTGATGAGCATATGCACCTCCTTCCTCCAACCTAAGCATGCCAACAGAGGAGAATGAGTGAGGTCTTTGGTACTACTACACATTTTCTTTTGCCATTGGCGGCTGTGGGTGGTAGTGCCATGCTGAGCAGGCTTTAATTTGGGCCATGCATACCACTAATTATTTCTGTACTAAAAATATTCTTATATAATAAGGTAGTACAATTTTGCGCCACCAACACTCTTCTATTAACTATTAGTTCCCTTATTAGAAAAAATTGTATGCTCATATGCAATGTTTTGTTTGCATATATCTTGACCTCTATTTTTATGGTAAACAATAAAAGAAATAGATAGAGAAGCGTTGGGTGGTAGCAGAAATGAGTCGTAGAAACAACGAAAAGAGGGCAGCCACGCCGTCCCCCTGCCCCTCTATAAATCCAGGCTCTCCTACCTGATTCTACCTCACGCTCCCGTCCACTGTTCTCCCCTCCCCTAGCCGCCCTCGCCTTTGGCGGCAGTTTCTCCAGTCTTCTTGTCTCTTGGTGCTCGATCACCGTGATTTGCTTGTGTTTTTATGGGTCTTCTCCTTCGTTCCTACTCCTGCATCTGCTGCTGTGTTGGCTCGCCTTCCTGCTGTCGATCTCTGTCGGGCTGGGGATTGTCTATCGATCTCTCCTGCCGGAAAGGTTTGGTCGATCAGCTGGATCGTGTGTGCCTGGCTCCCTGTATGCCACACATGTAGCCCAATCCGTGGGGAGATTGGATGCTGTGGGTGGCGTGCAAGGAGCCAAGCATGCATATCATGATCTCTTTCCTCTCAATCTTTATACTCGTTTTTTCTTTGATATCCCTGATGCATATATTTCATGCTGCGACACATATGCCTTTCGGTGCCTGCTGGATTTTGATCTGTTTGCGCAGGGAGAAAAATTTTGGATTCGGGAAAGATTGGAGCCAGGTGCTCTTCGAGCTTCTTCCAAATCAGTAAGAGATTGTTTACAGGTCGTCTTTTCTAATCCTGAACACATCTGCTTTCCTTTTCTTGTAGTTGGTGTGTGGATATCGTACTCGTAAATGCCTCTCCGCAACTTTTGAGTGCTTCGATTCTGTTGAGTGGATAGAAATGGCTAACAACAACCTAGGAATTTCTGTGGAAATGAAGCATCTGTTCTTGGGTAGATGTAACTCGAAATAATCGATGATCTGACATAGAGATATATACCTCTTGTTTGTTTAGTTTTGTCTCGACTCTTTATGGCCACGTAAAGATGTAGATGTGCACGCGACCCACATCTCTTTGTGACGATCTGTTTGTAATTTAGTTCTTGAGTTCTTCTGGACCAGTGTGCGACTGAAACTGATATATAGCTGTATTTCATTTGGGACAACGGACACGTATTTCAATTCCCTGCTGGAAATGGCCAGGTGTGATGCACGCAAACTTCAGTTACCACTCACCAATAGATTGTTTTACTCAGAAATTTGAAGATATATAAGGCTTTCTTCAGTTTATATCTGTTTTTTCTTCCAATAAGTTCCTAAGCGTATTTCACTGTTCTTAATTAGGTGCAGTTATTTCTAGTTCTTATCATCATATGCTTCTCAAATTTCTTCGTCCAGGCTGTGTCTCTAGAAGCTACCGTTCAAATTTATAGTGTGATTTTTTAATTACCAATGGTAGTACAAACACAATTGTTCCAATACAAATCATAAATGTATCAGTAGATTATCAAATGTATATTAATTCCTTCGCCCAAAAAAATATCAAATGTATATTTACAGTGGCAACCGATCCTGTCTATAAAAGTTGATCTTTCTTTGAATATTGGTCGTGTCGAGGCTTACCAACTTACTCCTTTATTTGGTACTAAGATATTGTAATGTGGTTTCCACATTGAGTTACTGTGCCTTGATGATGCATTGAGTTACTGTGCCTTGATGATTGATACGACTCCCCTTTTACCCCATCTCTCTCTCTCTCTCTCTCTCTCTCCACATACTTGGTACTACATGTCATGTCAGTACCAAGTACCTTCAACTGATGAATAGAACTTTTCTTTACTTCTGAAATGTGTGAGTAGAACTAGATACTGACGAGTATGTTTGGTAGTGTGTTTGCATATATAACATTCATATCCCCTATTCGAAATGAGTGACCTTCAGAAGCTAGCTGTGAACATCCATTTGTTTCGACAATGCTAGACTAAGACGCTAAGCGCTATTTTGTCTGCGTTAACTCATCCTTTAAAAGCTGCGAGCATCCTTAGTAAGTGTTTCCTTAAAAACATCTGTAGTACTAAGTGTTTATCAGCAAAGGCTTTACGCTTTTCAAGGAATAGGAGCTTTTGCAACTTAAAAAGAGCAATCTGCAGGCGGCCACGCGCGAGATGCATGCGTACGTATTGATTTGTACGGTCTAATCTTACCGGATCTTGTGGTGTATGGATATGTAACTTGCCTCGGTACAAGCTCGCCGAGATGGCGAAAGTACCGAAAGAGATGGTTTGATCTGCAAGATGGCATGCCGTAGTGTCAGTAGTCGGTGTCAAACCCAGCATCTTGCAACTCGTTGGGGGACGAAATTCAGACCAGGAAAAACAGGATCAATACCTCTCTCGGCTACTGTTGCTATCTACTCAAGCATGTGAGATCTGTGCAAGTTTGCTACTATAGTATCTCGTAGTTTGTTCAGGCAAGTTTCTAGCTTCAAAGCAAGGTCGTATTTTGGTGAATTGAGTCGCTCAAACTTCTACTACTACTATGTAATTTTTATCTGGAGCTTAATTGGCAGCCTACTTGACAATTAAGGGCCTGCAGTGCTGAAATGGTACAGCTATATAATAGCTTTGCCAGTACCGTGGAGGATTACAAAGTTGCAAAACCTTCTGCAGGCCGGCCGGGAGCGCAAGCATGACGCATATTATGTGCGTGTTTGCATGTGCTTTTTTGTACAGTACTGCTCGCTATGGCTGCTCAAACAGAAGGAAGAGCGGCGCATGCCCTAGCCCGGTCGTTAGCTCCATGCTC